>CM035408.1:202132875-202212875 GCA_020310875.1 Ceratopteris richardii | reverse complement strand
ATTGCATCGTATAAGTGATGCACATGCGTCACATAAGTGACATCAAATAGAATGGCATAAGCGATGCTGGCTAATAAGTCGTACAAGTGACGCTTATGACCAAGTCATATAAATGACACGAAATGAGTGACACTAATGTTTACCTTGCTAGGAGCATCGATTGAAACATCAGAAATAACATGGAGATAAACATCATTTAGATGACGGTACGTGCTCGACGCCTGCTCCAATGAAATGCTCGATCACAAAGTGACAAAAATGTGTTGCATTAACCGGTGCTACGCCCCCTTTATTCTTGTAGTGAAAAGCAACAATAGAATATAAAACTCATAAAATCCTTAAATACATCTTTAAGTATCTATATACATAATCAATAAGTGTATGGATAGGTAGATTGATATATAGATAAATAAATGATAGGTTAATAATTGAATGGATAGATAAATGAAAATATAGATAAATATAGATTGATAGAGAGATAGATCTATATATAAATAAATAAATGATAGATAGATGAAAAATTGAATGGATAGATAATTGAATAGATAGAGAGATGGATACATAGATAGACGATAAAGTACTGCATGAATAACGAGATGCATATATAGATAAATACAGATAGATAGGTAGATATGTAAATGAATAATTTCATGGAGAGATAAATGGATAGATAGATAAGTAGATTTATATATAAACAGAAAGTTTAATTATAACCTTGAAGTGAATCTATGTAGCTATTAAGAATTTAAGAATCAAACAATCACACATTCATAATGGTTCATGTACCATTCCTATACTATGTATGATTCTTGTCACATGAATGTATATAATGAGTGTGATAGTTGTTGGTGTAATTCACAAGCCTACACATTTGGCTTGATGGATACATTGAAGTCCATACACATATGGAGAAGCATAGGAACTCATGTTAGTGGTTAATTACCACTTTACCTCTTTGTAAAAGCCAAATTGACTTGGAATCTTTGTAAACACCTACCAAAAGAGATTCGTGGAAAAAGGTTAGCTTTGATTGATGGAATATCTCCTAGAATGTAGAAGCTTGATCATAGGGAGCCAAAAGTTTGAATTTGAATTCAAATTTTTACTCACTCTCTATAAAAGTGATCATGAAAAAGTCGCGGCTAGAACTCATCATTCCCGAGCTTCTCATTACTGATTCTGAGTGTGTGTGAGGCCTACACTCTAGCCCACACCTATCTACACCATTAGGCAATGACATTCATGCCAATGGTATTGTATACAAGTGTTCATTAATACATACATTCTCATTGTTCATTTCTGAGATCTCTGTCATACTACTTGAAAGTCTGTCAACTTGTGGAGTGCATATCTTAGTCATTTGTCCACCACATTCAAAGATCTAAAGCTTGTTGGATTCAGCTTAAAGCCTTCTCCTACTGTGCTGGTCATACTGAGCAAAAGATCCAGCTGGTGTCAAGACATAAATAGAAGGTTTTCTTGAGATTTTGAGTTTCAAAGTTATCTGTTTTGGTTCAATCATTGCACACATCATTTCCAAAGTACATAGACCATTTTATGGTGTCATTCGAAAGCTAAGGAGGTCAACTTATCAAATCTAAAGCATTAGGGGGCTGGTACAAAGCAGGTTTTGGCAGTACCTACTCAATCTCTTGGAATATCCATCCATCTTTCCCAACAGTGGTATCATAGCAAACTAAGGTAAAATGGGAGATGGTTTTCCTTCATTTATTGATAAAATTAGACAGGAACAACTATCAGGCATGGTCTCTAAGGATGAAGACCTACCTACAAGGAAGGAGTCTCTATGGATATATCTCAGGAGATGAGGAATTACCCTCATTCAAAACAAGAGGACTGCCAACAAAGGAAGAACATGAAAAGCTCAACACATGGTGTGCAAAGGATGCATTAGCAAGGTCTTATTTACTAAACTCCTTCTCTGATTTTCTTTTGCCACACATTAGGAACTGTAAGACATCCCAAGAGACTTGGGAAACTTTGTCATCTTATTTCTCTTCCAAGACAAGGGCTAGAAAAAATCAATTGTGGATTGAATTTACCACATTAAGGAAGCAACATAAGCAAGCTGTTTCAAAATTTGTGACCAAGATTAAAGATGTAGCAGATTAGTTAGCAAGCATAGGAGAAGAGATTGAAGAAGAGCAGATTGTAAGGCAGGTGATCACTGGGATCAAAGCAGATGACAAATGAGAAAGCTTCACCACTGCTATGGACCTTTATATGGACATGCAAATTCCAGATCTTACAACTCTCATGGGACAATTGTTTACTCATGAAGCAAAGCTCAACAAGAATGGAGACACATCCAAAGTTAATAACTCTTCTGCCCTATACACTGATAAGAAGTCTAAAGATAAATGCAAGAACAAGAAGGTGGAAGATGAAGGTTCTACCTCCCAAGCCAACTATGCAGGGAGAGGTAGATCATCAAGAGGAAGGGGTAGAGGAGGTAAGCAAGGAAGGGGGAGATCGAATAACTCCTCACCATGCAGCATTTGTGGTTTATCAAATCATATTACAGATGAGTGTTTCAAGAATTACAAAAATCAGAGAGGAAGAGGATACCAAAGAGGTGGATACTCACAGTCAAGAGGTAGATTCAACCAACATCAAGGCTACAACAACAATTACAACAACAATTACAATGGCAACTACCAAGGAGGATTCAAATCCAGAAAGGACTACAACAAATATACAGAAGAGTAGGATGATTCTCTTCTAATCATGAACATGACTTCAAAACCAGGTACAAATGATGACCACCTATTCTACATTGACTCAGGATGCTCAAATCATGTGGCTAGCAATGTAGCACTACTCTCTGATATTGAGGAACCAAAAGGTAAGCATCAAGTCCAAACAGGTGATGACACCAAGCACTCAGTAGTTAAAGTTGGAAATGTTAAGTCTTGTGATGGAAATCAGAACTTGTTGAGTAGGGTACTCTATGTACCAACCATTACCAAAAATCTGATGAGTGTTGGACACATTGTGGAGAAAGTTTTGCAGGTTAGATTCAATCAATTTGGAGCATTTGTGGAGGATCCAAAGCAAGGGTTCAAGAGGATTTCTAAAGGAGAAAAATCAGGTAGACTTTTTACTTTTGAACTAGAAGACATAAAGAACATTGCACTATACAGTTATAAAGATCAAACACTTTCAGAGCTTGAGATTTGGCACAAAAGATTAGGGCATATAGGAGAAAGAACCTTGAAACAAATATGCAGGGACCAATGTGTAATTGGAATACCCAATGTTTCCAAACAACACATGATATATAAATGTAGTGCTTGTCAATTTGGGAAGTCTCACAGGTTACCCTTCTCAAGGAAAGGTTACATGCATGAAGACTACTTAGAACTTGTTCATACAAATGTATGGGGATTAAGCAAAGACCCCTCAATCTCACGATCCAGGTACTATGTATCTTTTATTGATGATTATAGCAGATGGACTGTATTGTACTTTATGAAGCACAAGGATGAGGTGTTTAATTGCTTTAAAAAATATCTTGCACTAGTTGAAAATCAGACAGGAAAGAATTTGAAAAGACTAAGGTCAGAGGAGGTGAATACTTCTCCAATGAGTTTGAAGACTTCTTGCAGGACAGAGGCATTAAAAGCGAAACCACCACAAGGTATACTCCTGAACAGAATGGGGTATCTGAGAGAAGAAATAGGTTGATTGTTGAGACATCTAGGTCTATGTTGAATGAAAAAAAGCTACCAAACTATCTATGGGCAGAAAGTGTTTCTACTGCCACTTACCTTATAAACAAGTTACCATCTAAGTCCCTTGATGGGATGACACCCGATGAAGCATGGCATGGGAAGAGACCCTCACTTGACCATTGCAGGATATTTGGATGTGTAGCATATGTACACATTCCTTCTCATATAAGAGGTAAGCTAGATCCTAAGGCTGAGAAGTGCATCTTTATTGGATATGATCTAAATCAAAAAGGATACAAGTTTTACAACCCTTCCAATAACGGATTCATGGTTAGTAGAGATGTTGTCTTTGATGAAAATGATTCTTGGTATGAGAATGAATGCAGGAAGTTTAAACTACCCTATGACTTGGAAGAGGAGTTTCCAAGTCTTGCAAAGGAGGAACCTACTCAGAATGAAGACTCAACTTTAGATGATGAAGATGTTATCAACCTTGAAGAGTTCAAGGCATGGAAGTCCAAGGGCAAAATCAAAATGAAGAAGCTTTACGATATACCTGAATCTTCAAATCAGTCAATCAGAAGATCACAAAGAGAGAGCAAAAAACCTATCAGATATAGGTATGATACATCTCTTGTTACTAAACAGATATGGGTATGATACATATCTTGTTACTAAACATTCTGTTTATCCTGCCAAAGATTTGTCAATTGAAGAACCAGGATCATATGAAGAAGCCATAACCAAGACAGAGTGGAAAGAATCTATGGATGAGGAGATTGAAGCACTCAAGGAAAGTGACACATGGGAACTAGTACCAAAGAAGGACTCCATGAAGGTAATAGGATCCAGATGGATCTATAAACTCAAGAGAAATTATCATGGATCAATCAACAGGTATAAAGCCAGATTGGTAGCCAAGGGTTTTGCACAAACCTAAGGCATTGACTATGAAGAGACATTCTCTCCTGTGGCCAAGATGCCAACTGTCAGAGTGTTGGTAAGTGTGGCTGCATCAAAAAATTGGAACATGTACCAATTGGATGTCAAGAATGATTTCTTAAATGGATGGATTTCAGAGGAGGTATATATGTCACAACCTCCTGGCTATGAGGACCCTAAGAAGGTAACATATGTTTGCAAATTGAAAAAGGATTTATATGGATTGAAGCAGGCACCTAGGGCATGTAATTATAGGTTAACTACATACCTTCAAGACCAAGGCTTTGTCATGAGCAAGGCAGATACTTCTCTGTTCATCAAGAGAAGTAATTCAGAGGTAATATACCTTTGTGTTTATGTTTATGACATCATACTTATAGGTAATGATGTGAATGGAATCAGACGAATCAAAAGTCAGATGATGAAGGAGTTCAAGATCAATGATCTTGGTCTACTAAAGTATTTTCTTGGACTTGAGTTAGTCTATACTAACTCTGGGATATACATTACTCAAAAAAAATACATACAAGATATGTTGAAGAAGTTTTATTTGCAGGATGCCAAAGTTGCAAGTACTCCAATGGAGGTAAACCTAAAACTAAGTGCACATGCAGGTGATGAAGTAAATGACATTACAGGTTACCAAAGTATGGTGGGTAGCTTGAATTATGCTACCTTAACAAGGATAGATATTGCATATGGAGTTAGTGTGCTAAGTCAGTTTATGCACAAGCCAAGGATACCTCACTTAGAGGCTGCCATGAGAATCTTGAAGTATCTCAAGGGTACACAAAATCATGGTTTGTATTTTCCTTACACTTCAGACATTGATATTAAGATCTATTCATATGCAGATTGGGCAGGATGCAAGTATGATAGGAGGAGCACTTCTGGATACATTTCATTTGCAGGTGATAAGCCAATATCATGGTCTTCAAAGAAGCAACCTACTGTTTCTTTTTCTTCCACAGAAGCAGAGTATAGAGGATTGGCTAATGCCACACAAGAATCCATATGGATCAAGCTATTGTATATAGACTTGGGTTTATATACTAGGTCACCCATAATTTTTGGAGACATTACAAGCTCAATTCACCTTGCAGCAAATCCTATCTATCATGCTAGGAACAAACACATAGAGGTCCATTACAATTACGTGAGAGAGAAGTTGCTAAGCAAGGACATTCAACTAACCTATGTATCAACCAATACGCAGTGTGCAGATTTGTTGACTAAAGCTTTGGATGGAACCAAACTTTGCAGGTTCAAAGCAATGATTGGACTGCAGGATATACATGAAGACTGAAGATGAAGATCAAGCCAAAATGTTTGGCTTGAGGGGGAGTTGTTGGTGTAATTCAAAAGCCTATACATTTGGCTTGATGGATACATTGAAGTCCATACACATATAGAGAACCATAGGAACTCATGTTAGTGGTTAATTACCACTTTTCCTCTTTGTAAAAGTCAAATTAACTTGGAATCTTTGTAAATACCTACCAAAAGAGGTTCGTGGAAAAAGGTTAGCTTTGATTGATGGAATATCTCCTAGAATATAGAAGCTTGATCATAGGGAGCCAAAAGTCTGAATTTGAATTCAAATTTTTACTCACTCTCTATAAAAGTGGTCATGAAAAAGTCGCTGCTAGAACTCATCATTGCTGAGCTTCTCATTACTGATTTTGAGTGTGTGTGAGGCCTACACTCTAGCCCACACCTATCTACACCATTAGGCAATGACATTCATGCCAATGGTATTGTTCATTTCTGAGTTCTCTGTCATACTACTTGAAAGTCTGTCAACTTGTGTTTATTAATACATACATTCTCATTGTTCATTTCTGAGTTCTCTGTCATACTACTTGAAAGTCTGTCAACTTGTGGAGTGCATATCTCAGTCATTTCTCCACCAAATTCAAAGATCTAAAGCTTATTGGATTCAGCTCAAAGTGTTATACATGCTGTTTTAAAATTTGAAGAGATTCTGTTTAGCCATTTTAGAGAAAAGCTTGTCGAGGTGATCACTAGTCATTGTCGGCTACAGTCCTAAAAAATCGAGGGTAAAGTTTAATTTGCTAAAGTGATTTCTCTGAGCATAGTTTATCTTTTTACATCATTCCACTTGGAATAGTGAGCGTGCTAAGCTAATTAGATACCCCTAAAAGGAATTTTTCCAACTCCTACTGTGCTGGTCATACTGAGCAAAAGATCCAGCAGGTGTCAAGACATAAATAGAAGGTTTTCTTGAGATTTTGAGTTCCAAAGTTATCTATTTTGGTTCAATCATTTCACACATCATTTCCAAAGTACATAGGCCATTTTATGGTGTCATTGGAAAGCTAAGGAGGTCAAACTATCAAATCTAAAGCATCAGGGGGCTGGTACAAAGCAGGTTTTGGCAGTACCTACTCAATCTCTTGGAGTGTCCATCCATCTTTCCCAACATAGTAAGAGTCAAAGAACTGGACAATCATAATAATTTCTATACACCCTCTCACCATACAATGTGTAAGTTTGCTCACATGAATCTAAGTGACTATTGTGAGAGTAAGAGTCAAAGAATCAGACAATCACAATAGTCTTATACACTCCCTATGCTATTGAGAAAGTGGGAATCGAGGCGGTGATTCAAATAATCTCAATAATTTTATTGCTCAGTCCTATACTAATGTGAGAGTAAGAATCCATGTAGCAAGTGAGACAATCATAGTACTGATTTATTTTAAATTTGATTCATCAAAGTATACAAGTAAGAAACATTTTTACGAGTTAAACATGTATATAGTTGATGATGAAAAATCATAAAAACTAATCACATAAGTACAAACCATACATATGTAATAGACACATGCGAATTATAACATATGCATGACACATAATAAACATAACAATAAAGTAGAGAATTAATGAAAAGTAAATCAATACCTAAATGATATGGTGAGGGACGAGATCTATGACTGTTGTTGTTTTAGTAGTAAATCTCTAAATACTTACTAGAAAACATGTTGCTCTAGCACAATGGTGAGAATCACGTTAAGAAGCTCCACCTCCTTAATGTCAATCGGCGGAAGAGGTAGGAGTGATATGAAGATCGTGAATGTGAGATGAAGTGAGAGTGAAGGTGAGAAGCATAGAGATGCACACACATATACACACACACTACGAAGAGACAAGCAAGACACAATGAAACGATTCTGTCATCCTCGACAGAACCTTGTTGTGCAGTCTATCGGATGTAGTTCTGTAGGAGGTCTTGAGCGAGGGTGTGTTCGGATATTCGAATACCTCGGGCCAGATCTGCCTCGAGTTTCTCCCAATCAATGGGTTGCAGTTCATCTGATGGCAGGAGTCGATAATGCATGGAATATACCATCTGTTCACAGGCAAATAGTTGAAGCAAATGCGTGGGCTTGCTGATGAACACCTCCGAATGGTATTCCCAGAAAGCAGTTGTGAACATTTCTTCAAAAGTCTGCTTATAGCACATCGGTAAGTATTTAATTCTACAATGTCAGGCATAACACACCCGTAGCAATGGCGTTGTACTCATATCATATGCAAGATCGAGATTGCCATGCTTGAAGCCCGGGGTGTTTACATGAGGTGCCTTAACATGACGGAAGACTTTGAAAACCATTTGCATCATTTCAAAGATCTTGACAGTCATGTGCGCTGCTATATCGTCCATATGTTTCAAGCGAGGGAGCCAGTGACGAATCGTGGCCATCATGTATCCAACTGTTGGTGGTCCTGTGGGTGGCCTGAAGTATGGGTAGTTTAACCAATCTTGGCATTGCCTGTTGTTCTGTACTTTAATAGAAAATGCCTTCCGGGAGCGGCGACGTGGCACTGGTCCCCAACATGGGTTATACTTTAAGATCTTGGAGATATAATACTTGAGCTAAGAGAAATTAGCAAAATACTGAAGGTATGTCATTTCAGTGACTAGAAAAATATGAAGAAGCAAAGTTCTTGGTTTCGGCTATCATTTCTCAAACTTTGGAGTGGCAATGAGTTAATGGTGACCATAGAGGTGTTCTAGTGTCACATTAATTCATTTCTTGTGGTGTTTTATACATCAACAAGTGGTATCAGAGCAGAAAGGTCTTGAAGATCAGAAGGCGACAAAGGTACGAGAAGTTTTGGAAAGTTTTCCATTAAAGTTTCAAAGGTGAGGCATTTGAAGACACAAGGCATCAAAAGGTTACTTCAAAAGTATCCTCATACACAAAGAAATCCAAAAGGTATTATCCTTTATCCTTTAAGCTCACAGGTTGTAGCAGAAGGGAAGGAGTATGGCATATCATATCTCCATTGACAAATTAGATAGAGATAATTACCCCGCATGGGTAATGAGAATGGAAGCCTTACTTATGAGTAAGGATCTCATTATATATGTAACAGGTGAAGAAGAGAAGCCAGTATTTGAAGATGAAAGCCGACCAAAGAAAGAAGAACTAGATGCTTTAAAGCATTGGCAGAAGAAGGATGCAAGTGCAAAAGCTTACATCTACAATACAATCTCTGATCATTTGCTACCACACATCAGAGGATTGGAATCATCTGAAGATATATGGAATGCATTGGAGTATCATTTCCAAAGCACTACTAAAGCATGGAAAGCAAGTCTATGGTCAGAGTTTACAACATTCAAGAAGAAGCCAAGTCAAAGTATTAGTGACTATGTCACTAAGATGAAGGATCTAGCAGATAGTCTTGGATCCATAGATGAAGATATTGAGGATCACAAGTTGATTGCTCAATTACTTACAGGTTTGAGAGGGGATGAAAGGTGGAAACCTTTTGTCTTATCAATAGAACCATTTGTACATAGATTACCATTTCAGAAGAAAGGATTCAAACATGATGGATTACTAGAGCTCATTCATACAGATGTATGGGGACCAACAAAAGAAGGATCTATCAGTGGCTCAAGGTACTATGTTCTTTTCATTGATGATGCTACAAGATGGATAACATCATATGTTTTGAAGGAAAGATCAGAAGTGTTTGTAGCCTTCAAGAATTTTCATGCATATGCAGATAGAGTCACAAGTCAAAAGCTTAAGAGACTGAGGTCTAATGGAGGGGGAGAATACTTCTCCCAAGAGTTCAATGATTATCTTTGGAATGCAGGTATTAAGAGAGAAATAACTTGCGGGTATACACCACAACAAAATGGTGTAGCAGAAAGGAGAAACAGGACTTTGGTTGAGTTTGCTAGAGCTATGCTAAAGGAGAAGAATTGTCCAAATTATCTTTGGGCTGAGGCTGTAAATACAGCTACATATCTTGTGAATAGATTACCATGTGCAGCTCTAAATGAAATGACTCCATATGAAGCTTGGTGGGGTAAGAAACCAACACTAGATCATTGTAGAGTGTTTGGATCAATTGCATATGCTTATGTGCCATCACAGCTTAGGCATAAACTTGAACCAAAGGCAGAAAAATATGTGTTCATTGGTTATGATGAAAAGCAAATGGGTTACAGGTTGTGGAATCCTCTAACCAAACAATTTCTTGTTTCTAGAGATGTTACATTTGATGAACAGAAAAGTTGGTATGCAGATCAAAGTCATACAACTGAAGAATTTTAAGAAGAGGTAAGAAGATGTGAGAAAGGAAAATCAATTGTGCAGGTAAATAGAGATGAAGACTATATGCAAGCAAGTACATCCAGAAGTGGATTAACAAGAAGGAATGAAGAAGCTCCTATCATATTTGATGAAGAGGTGTATCCAGAAACTTATGAAGAATGTGAACCAAGAAGGTCAAGCAGGACTAGAAGACAACCAGAAAGGTATTCTTATGATACTTCTTACATAACTCAGAAGAACTATACATATATGGTCAAAGATGATGAAGAACCTCAGAACTATGATGAAGCTAAAGGTAAGAAGCAATGGGAAGAAGCAATGAAGGAAGATTTTAATGCACTAGAGGAGAACAAGACATGGGAACTTGTTCCTAAACCAAATGGTAAGAAAGTAATTGGAAATAAATGGGTTTATAAAGTGAAGAAGCTTGCAGATGGAAGTATAGCTAGATACAAAGCTAGACTGGTGGTGAAAGGCTATGCCCAAACCTATGGCATAGATTATGATGAGACATTCAGTCCTGTAACTAAATGTCAACTATAAGGACAATCATTGCTATTGCAGCTTCAAAAGGATGGACCCTAAGTCAATTGGATATAAAGAATGCATTCTTGAATGGATACATATCAGATGAGGTATACATGGAACAACCTCAAGGGTTTATAGATTCAAGGTATCCAAATTTTGTTTGCAGGTTGAGAAGAGCATTGTATGGATTGAAGCAAGCTCCAAGAGCATGGAACTATAGACTGGTGAAGTATCTGAATGAACTTGGATATCAAAGTTCAAAAGCAGACCCAATTCTACTTATCAGAAGAACAGAGGAAGGTACAATCTACATTTTTATTTATGTAGATGACATTATAATCACAGGTACTTCAGATGAAGGAATCAAGGAGGTAAAGAGATTACTTGAAAAAGAATTCAAGATTAGTGATCTAAGAAAGTTGTCATACTCTCTTGGTATGGAAGTCACCTATACAGATCATGGCATATTTGTGTCACAAGAAAGGTATCTTCTAAATCTATTGAAGAAGTTTGATATGGAAAATTGCAGAGAAGCTTCAACTCCACTTGAAGTTAATCACAAGCTCAGTAAATATGATGGTGCAAAATACAAAGATATGAGGAAGTATCAATCTCTTGTGGGTAGTTTGATTTATGCTACACTAACAAGACCTGATCTTAGTTATGCAGTGGGAGTTTTGTCACAGTTCATGCATTGTCCAAAGGACCCACATTGGATTGCAGGTCAAAGAGTTCTTAGATATATCAAAGGAACTATAAAGGAAGGATTATATTATCCTTTTACTTCAGATTTGAAGTTGAGAGCATATAGTGACTCAGACTGGGCAGGTAATCAGGATGACAGAAGATCAACTCATGGTTACATGATATACATTGGTGATAAGCTTGTAAGTTGGTGTTCAAAGAAACAACATATAGTAGCATTATCATCAATTGAAGCTGAGTACAGAGGACTTGTGGAAGCAGCTAAGGAGGTTATATGGATGCAGACATTGTTCAAAAGCTTGGGCATTGATCAAGGTACACCTACAATACATGGAGATAATATGAGTTCACTTTATCTTGCAGCAAATCCAGTTTTTCATGCAAGGACAAAGCACATAGAGATACAGTATCATTTTCTCAGAGAAAAGGTAATGGAGAAGGAGATTGAAGTCGAGTACATTTCTACAAAGGATCAGATAGGAGACATAATGACAAAGAGCTTGGATGGTGTGAAGACCAGCAGATTCAAAAGCATGGCAGGAGTAAAAGAAAAGAAGATGATATGAAGAAACAGAGAATGTCAAATAGTGATTGAGGGGGAGCTGTTGGAGAAACAATCACTAATTGGAGATATATTTGAGGGTCAAAGCTTTAGAAGAAAATCACATGCCTATGTGAAGGGACAATTTCACAAGTGTATTATATTTGTAAAGTTAGTTCACTTTAGTTCTAGAAGTTTTTAAAAAGTCACGAGATAGAGAAAAACTATATAAGTTAGTTTGTATCAACTGACGTGAAGTGAAAAAAGTGAGAAGACAATGATAAAGTGAGTTAGAACTCATTTTTGTATGACTGAGTATAGTCGGGCTTCTCTGAGTGAGAAAGCACTTGTAAGCTTCTGAGTTTTCATAGCTATGATAAGAACTAGTTAAAGTTCTATGTATAAGTCTTCTTCTTCCATCTCCAATGTTTGTCTTCTGTGTAATGTTTTGAAGAATTGAAGTTTTTCAAGCAAGTCGATGCCTGGCATCGAATGTATGTTGAAAGGTTGAGTTTTATGCGGGAAGTAGATGCCTGGCATCGAATCCTAGCTGATAAGTCCTTATCTTCATATCTGAATTTTATCTACTGATGAAATTTCTTAAAATCATGAGGTTTGTGGAGCAACTCGATGCCTGGCATCGAGTTTCAGCATAAAGTTGATGCCCGGCATCGACTTCCTACATACAAGTGGTCTTCTTCATGTGTGTGTTCAAGAGGCTATTTCTGGTGCAGAAAAAGAGGCTGAAAAAGCTCAAAGTCGATGCCCGACATCGACTTTGGTTGCAATTCGATGCTAGCCATCAAATTTTTATTTTTAGACAGCGAAATTTACTAAAACAAGTAAAATTTCTAGTTTTGGAAGGTCATACAGGGTCATCTTGTGAGGGCCATAACTTGAGTTCTAGAGATCCCTTTCATGCATATGATAGCTTGTTGGAAAGATCTACTCTTCTAGTTTCAGCCTATAAAAGATCTTGGAGAAATAATACTTGAGCTAAGAGAAATTAGCAAAATACTGAAGGTATGTCATTTTTGTGACTAGAAAAATCTAAAGAAGCAAAGTTCTTGGTTTCGGCTATCATTTCTCAAAGTTTGGAGTGGCAATGAGTTAATGGTGACCATAGAGGTGTTCTAGTGTCACATTAATTCATTTCTTGTGGTGTTTTATACATCAACATCTCGTAGTTCTTGATAGCGAGTATTCAATGAGGCATTCTCCATCGACAATGAATTAAGCTGCGACTGTAAGTCGTTGGTTGTCCTCTGCAGCGTCTGATAATTATTTCCAAGGGATGTGAACTCATTTCTTACTTGAGTCATGCACGTGAACATCTGTCGGAATGCAGTATCTACAGTGGGTGATAATATTAACGATGTGCTAAGCGAAGATGCAGTAGGGGTAGATGCAAAGGGAATGGGGAATGGGGGTGGAAAAGTGGATGTTGTGGTGATTGTGGAAAATTGTGGTGTGCTTAAATATTGTGGTGCCCAAAATGAAGTGAGAGGAGGTGCAGTGGGTGGTGATATATCCATATCGCTGGATGTGGTGTCGAGTGCAGTGACTGTGAATAGTGGTGTGATCGTGGGTAAGTGTGTGGGTGTAAATACAGGATTTACAAAGGTTGAAGAGTAATTTACAGAGGGGTTGTCTTGGACGGCTTGGTGGAAAGGGGAAAGAGGAGTTACGGTGGGTCGGGGAGGTGAGACTGGGGAGAAGGTTAATGGAGGTGGGAGTGGGAAAAGGGGTCTTGGAGGTGTGGGGAAGGACGGAAAGGATGGGGGGGAAATTGGATTGGATAAAAAGGTAGGTGTGCTAGGGGGTAGACTAGGTTGAGTGGGTGCGGGAATTGTGGGATGAATGGGAGTAAGGACGACTTCTGCTACTGCGTTGGAGAAGGAGGATGTTGTTCTGGGAGAAGGAGGGTGTATGGGGGAGACTGGATGGATGGGAGGTGAAGGAGGAGCGGTTGGGGTGGTAGGTACTTCAACAACTGTGGTGGTATGTACAGCAATAGTACGGGGGGGGGGAGTCGATGATAATGGTGTCTTCTGCCAATGAGCCTTCAAGGATGAGGCGTGCTTCTCGTGCTTGTTCTAAAGATTGACCGTCAGTGGGTACCCGAATGTATTCATTAGGTTTGGTTAGTAGACGGATTCTACGAGGGTCATACTGCGGTAATGGTTTCCTCTGCAAATATCGTAAGGCTTCCGTGGATTCCATTGATTTGACAAGTTCTCGGAAGCCTCTAATGTATACTTCTTTGAATCTACCTGAGACAAGTTCCTGTTCTATAAGTGCTTGACTCTCCTCCTCAGTTAACTTCTTGCGCGCCCAAACTTTTTCCATCGTACGATACAACTTTTTGATGGCCAACATATAAGCTGCTGCTTCAAAGGTTTCATCTTCATGTGTACTGGTGTCACCTTGGGTGTCGGTCTGTTGTCCTTGTTCGTCTATCTGCACATATTCTTGAGAGTCATGAGTGCCTTGGCTGGCTTCGTCATCGCCTTCGTTTTCATTGGTTTCCGTTCTTTCTTCCTCGGAACTAGACACTATTTGTCCTTGTGGTTGGTCACGGGGCGTGGTCGGGTAGCTTGGCCGCTCATATTCTTGAGAAAAGATTTGACCTTGTGAAAATTGAAATTCATTGGAGAAAGCATCTTGCATTTTGAAATCAAACGTTGTATCTATGGGTTCCGCTTCCAAGTTAGGTATCGGAAAAGAAAAAGCTTCCGCACCAATAGTGGTGGGAACTTTTGCTGTAGTGGTGGTCGGTTCCTGAATTGATGTTGCCTGCGAGGTAACTGCACTGGTAGTGCCTTCCGTTACAACTGGTCTTGATAATCGTATGCGAATAGGTTGTACCGTTGGAGTGGCTTCTGTCGGGGACTGCTCTGGAGAGGGTTGTGGTGAGGGTGATTCTGGCACCTGAAGGCAGGGGATAGTTCCTCTCATTCGCTTTCCTGCTCTTCCTTTACTGGCCTTCCTAGCTTTCTTTGTTGTTCCCTTGAAGGCTTTCAGCTCCTCACTTGTCATTGCTCGCTCGATAGGTAAATCGTAGGCCAAACACATATATACGATGTGCATGAGAGCACAACATCCATTGATGACCTTCTTTCTTTCCCATCTGTGTTGTGCTAGGTAGAGTTGATCAATGATCCAGCTTGCTAGATCAATTATCTGGGGTCCAGTACATGCTAAATATAAACCAAACCATATGCACTTGTGAGGCATTGTGAATCTGTCCTGAGCGGGGAAAGCAAAATGCTGCATGCATATCCGCAGTGGTTTTGAAAGCTCAGGTGTAATCGCCGAAATCTCTTCCCATTTAGTAACGTCTCCACGTTTCATTGGCTCTAGAACCAGCCTTTCTCGTTCTGTTGGAGTGTGCGTACCATGGATCTTGATTGCAGCGCGAATCAGATCTTTAGAAAGATAAAACCTCTTATATGGCGGATCATTTACCAACGACGGCAAGATGAATGTTCCTGGCAGATCTTTGTTTTTCGAAGCCGTCAAAGTGGTGATTAAGTAAAAGCATCTGTAGAAGTCAAGTTTAGGCAAAGAGTCACTGAAATACTCTGTAAACCCTGCTCTTGCCCAAACATGCATTAGGTCTTCTGTGTTTTGTAGTCCTTCGAACTCTCTTGAGAAAAACTAATATTTGCCCCAGGTACGGTCAACCAAAGTCAAATTGGCCTCAAATATAAAATCAGCATCCGCCAATGGTCCTGCTAGCCCTTGAAGCCAGTGAGAATTGTGATGAATCTTCTCAGTATAACCCCTGGGGGATCGTCAATTAGCATGAGCCCTCGGAAACCTTGAAATTCGAGCGGTTGAGCCGTAGGGGGGCTCCGCTAGTAGTCCTCCAATATTGGCCATTGGTGCACTGGGGCCAGCTTCCGATGGCTCTTCTGCCTGCATGATGTATGATGCAAGTGTGTAGAAGATCTGCTACAAAAGATTAGCACATTAGTATGGAAATTAATCATGATCCCATGAAAGTGAGACCGTAATCCCTTTCCATAGCCGATGTGTAACCGGTGTAGCCAAGTGTTGTGATGTGATTGATGCAATGCTTCTTGCAGAACTAGTGCAGGTCTCTGGACACCTATATGTTTTCAGATATTGCATGCAGTGCTTTGATGAGATGTTATTACAAGCGTTGTTGGGTTATAGTGTGTGGATTTGTACAAGGTTCAGTTGCGAATGAGTTATTACAAGGTTGTAGATTAGTCAGAGTGGGAGTTATGTTAGATAAGGGAGTTGTAGAGGGCGTCTGGATACGTTTCGGTATCCACTTCCTAAGAGTTTGTGATCGGGTGATAGGTTTCTGCTGAGGGACAAAAGGTGATATCGGATGTGGTGGTATTGGGGGTTGAAGAGATTTTTGAGGGGTATATATTACGTTGAGCTATAATACACTGTTTGGGTACCCAAATCTGCGTGGATGTGGGTCGATTTGTAAGGTACTTCTTGGCGATCCAAATTTGTCGAGTGTTCGTACTCGTAGAAGAAGGTCGAGTAGACTTTGAATACTAACTCTACTTCTGCCTTGAATTCTTTGTATCAATGTCTGTGTTGTTGAAATCAGTCGGTGCTTTCTGTCCTTTTGGCACCCATATCTGTCTCGTGCCGCTTGCTTTGTGATACTGATACTGCTGCTTTCTTTGTGTCGTCTGATATTGTTGTCGGCTTGGATTCCCTTGCCATGGTTGACTCCTTTGTGGTTGAGGTTGAGAGGTCCGATGGACACTCTGCTTTGGAAAAGAAGGGAGGTCCAACGCTTGCAAAACCTACCCATTAGGAGGTGCTCCATTTTGTACTTTTAATCTAGGCCAGTCCGCAGTAAGTGTGGAGGGATGGGCACCGCAGGGTGTTTTGCCCATGTGGACGCTGACGAAGTCCACCTGACCGCTGATGTAACCCACCTGACCGTTGATGGTGTCCATTTGACGAAGCGGTTGGGTGGTTGACCCTTCTAATTTGCAGGAAGCCCAAGGGAAAATCTCCTGACGTCCTTCTGAGTGACAATTGTCCATAGCCAAGCCCGCATGGGTTGGTGTAGACGTAACGTGACTGATCTGACCAAAGATCTTTCGGTCTTCCGTCGCATGTTGTTCATAGGGTCTAGGGTCATGTACTTCAGGCAAACAACCGTTAGGGAAGTCAAGCGGTATCACTCGCTTCTGAACTAAGGTTCCAATCTATAAGGAGCCTTGTCTAAGATTTAGGTCCACTGAGTGATCGTATAGCCAATCTTGGCCAAGGATTAGGGGTTCTATCAGGTCGTCATCATGGCACACTAGTAGTTTCACTGTCAAGGTCACTTCGTTTATGAGGATAGGAAGGTCCACCTCACCCATGCAAGGGGTTTCCATGCCTCCTAGCCCTATGAGGTACGCCTCAATTGGCCGCATTTCTATTCCTGAGTCCTTATAGTGGGACCATCTAATCGCACTAGTCACAGCACCTAAATCAATTAAAGCCCTGAGCTCTTGGCAAGGGTTGTCGTGCTCTAGCCTGACTGTAATGAATGGTCTCCTGTCCACTATGCTAGGATGAGTGGTTGACTTTACTTGACACATGGCCATGGGGTATCTGGGTGATGTTTCCAGATGGTTATAATGTTCTCTCCCTAGTCCTTGTCTTCTTAACTTCATGTGCTTAATGCGTTCTATAGCTTCTGCCTGAGCTTCAGCTCGTATTCTATTTTCTTCCTCCTTACGCTTCTTTGCCAATGTGAGTCGTCTAAGCATATCCTCAGTAAGAGGTTCCTGATATAACTTGACTCTACAGCCACTAATGTAATTAGGCATTATGTCTCCTTCTAAGGTGGCTAATTGTACTGCTCCACTTGTTGAGAGTCTGTTAATGATCATAGGTCCATAACCTCACTTTTCTAATTTCCGTGCGTGCTGTTTCAGCATATATACTAGAACTACATCTCCTTCTTTCAAGCCTTTATCTTTCACATGTGCATCAAAATATGCTTTCTGTTGCTTCTTAGCTGCGTATATTCCTGCTGCCGCTTTCAGCCTGGTTTCTCCTAATCATTGCAAGTCCATTATCCTTGCTCATAATTCATGGCCGGTCCACTGATGTTCTTGTGCAACCTTAAGGGTCGATATCAAGAAGTCCAAAGGAAGCACAGCATTCTGACCAAAAACCATCTGAAAGGGAGTTGCATTGAGTACGGTCTTGTAGGCCACTTGATATGCCCAAACAGCGTGGTGTAACTATTTGTCCCAATCTGAACATTTGTTGTTCACGAGTTTTGTCAGTACGTACAAAGGATCTTGTTAGTGCTTTTAGCCTGACCATTGGCCTGAGGATGATATGGTGCGGATTTCTTGTGAATCACCATAAAATCCTGTAACAAATATTCAATGACTTGGTTTAGAAAGTGAGTTCCTCGATCGCTCACTAACTCTATAGGCAATCCATATCTTGTAAAGACATTTTCAAACAAGAATTTTGCATCATTCTTTTTTGTGGATTTTGCCTCTACCCATTTGGTAAGATAATCTGTTGCGACAATAATGTATTCTGCATGTGTACCTTTTGCAGGGGGGTTAATGGGTCCTACAAAGTCTATACCCCACTTAGAAAATGCACGTCCTCCCATCATGGGTTTCAATGGCATTTCATCTCTGCGAGAAGGAAACTGAGTTCTTTGGCACACGTCACATCTCTTTACATAGGTATATGCATCCATGTGAAGAGTGGGCCACCATAATCCTCCAAAGAGGATGGCTTTGATTATCCTATCGGGTCCAAAATGACCTCCTACAACACCTTGGTGTGCAGTCTCTAGTACGCTCAAATAATCGCTTTCATGAACACATTGTCTTAAGTATCCATCTCGTCCTCGTTTGTATAGATTATCGCCGATAAGTGAATAGTCTTGAGCTTCCTGCTCTAGATTGCATTGTCGTGCTAAGGTCATTCCTTGAGGGAATGTTTTCGTCCTCAAGTACGTCACTAAAAGTTCACTCCATTCTAGTGTGAGAGACACGTGATATAAAGTAGCATGTTCTACTGGTGGTCTTTCACAACAAACAGGGCATTCTTTACACAACTTGTAGACATCTGCTTCCATTGAAGGCCAATATACTCCTAGTCTCTGCAGAGTCTGCAATGTACGATGTTTCGAGTGATGTTTCTTTAATGCACCTACGTGTGCTAATTGCAACCAATTTGCATGTTCTGATTCATCCACACAACAAGAAAGAATCTTCTGATTATCCTGTTTATATATACTTCCTGCTATTATTTGGTATCTTTGAGACTTGGTAATCTCTCCTTCATTGATCCTTATCCTAGGATTCTTGGGTCCATATGTGAGAATAGGGACTATCGGCTTAGCCCATTCTAGTGCTATCTCAAGGTTAAACAAGTATGCATCGGGTAATTCATCCACTATTCCTTGAGGAGCTTCTCTTGTGGTTAGTCTCGAGAGGTGGTCAGCTCTGAGATGCATCTTTCCTTTCCTGACTACTACTTCAAAATCATATTCCATGAGTAATAGAAACCAACGTATTAATCGTTCTGTGTTACATGGTTTGTTGACTAAGTACAATAGGGCTTGATGATCTGTAAAGAACTTGAACTTGTTTGCCAACAAATAATGTCTGAATTTCTTTACCGTGTAGATCATTCCTAATCCATCTCGTTCCGTAGTGGTGTAATTTCTTTCTGTGGCGTTCAATTGTCTGCTCGCGTAAGCTATGGGGAGATCTATATTTCCTTCATTCGTGGGTTGTGCTAACACACATCCTATGGCATAATTGGATGCATCCACATGCACATGGAATGGTTTGCTCCAATCTGGGGTTGTCAATATAGGTGCTGAGCACAAGCGTCGTTTGAGTTCATTGAATGAATTCTCACACTCGTCTGCCCATTCAAACTTGGTCAAAAGAGAGTACAGAGGCTTGGCTATGATTGCATACATGTGTATGAATGGTCTGTAATAACCGCAATGATCCATGAAGGCCTGTACCTCTTTTACATTATTTGGTCTAGGTAGTTCTGCAATTACTTTCACTTTTTCCTCATCTGTCGAAATTCCATTCTTTGACACAATGTGTCCTAGAATTTTGCCTTGTCTGACCATGAAAACGCATTTTTCTGGGTTCAAACAAACCTGATATTCTCGACATTTGTCAAATACTTGTCTTAATTCTGGGATATGCGTTTGTCTCACATTTGAATGTGCACATAAGTCATCGACATAGACTTCCAAATTCTTGCATAAGAATTCCTTGAAAACATGACACATTAGTCGCTGAAAAGTAGCGGGTGCATTTGTTAAGCCAAATGGCATCACTCGAAATGCAAATATGCCCCATTATGTGGCAAAAGCCGTCTTGTGTTGGTCTTTTGGAGCAATGGCTACTTGATTATAGCCTGAGAAACCATCAAGAAAGTTGTAAACTTCCTTGCCCGCAACTCTTTCCAATAAGTGTTCTATGATAGGAAGAGAATAACTATCTCTAATTGTGGTGGCATTAACTTTTTTAAGGTTAATACACACACGCAATTTTCCATTCTTCTTGGGCACAAACACAATGGGGGATACCCATTCGGTATGCTCAATTTCGTAAATGAATCCTGCTTCTATCAAGCGATCTATTTCTTCTTTAATCTTCGTAGCGTAGTTATCATTGTACGTGTATGGTTTCTATTTTGTAGGTTTTGCATCTGGAGCCATAGGGATTCTATGAGAACATATATCCGGGTCTTATCCTTTCAAATCTTTGTAACTCCAAGCAAACACATCTCTATATTCATGCAATAGGGCAACTAACTCTTCTTCTTCTTCTTCCTTCCTCAAATCATGCCCTATGTATGTACATTTCTCTTCTTCTCCTTCTATGGCAACTATTATTTTTTTGGTTTTCTCTCGATTATCATATACTTCTCCAATGTCAGCTTTTCTGTTCGGCATTCGTACCATTATTCTTCTATCTTCTATTTCATACTTTTTGAAGTTCTCGAGAACCTCAAACAAAGATTCTTCTTCCTCTGACATGGTTTCGTTCTTCTTTCTTTTCTTGCCTTCACTCTTGCTAGTCACTTGTGTGGCTATTCTCACATCATTCATAATTTCTTCATGTGTCTGAGGGTAAGTTTCTACTTCGTAGAAATATTCTTCTTCTGATGCAAAGGGTGGGTCCATAATAATTGATTCTAAATCGAAATCACTCGCATCCTCAAATGCATCAGTGCTAGGTTCACATTCTTCAATAATCGAGTCACACATGATTGGCTCTATCGGGAAAACTGAAATGTCATAGCCATCCTCATCGCAGTGGGGTGTCCATTGTTCTTCATTGATGGCTACATCCATGCTTGCTAGGATTTTTGCCCAACCATGGGGTTCAAATTCTTCATCTAGAAATACTACTGGTGCGTAAGCTGGGTCTTGAAGAGTTCGTGGATGTTGTTCTGCACCTAAGGTCCTTGCTTCTAACCGCCCTTCCTCTTGTTTTTCCACTTTACACATCCATAGATGAGTGTCCTCGTGCAACCATGAGGGGTCCGACTCTAATGAGTGTACTGATTCTGTTTCTACTGGTGTCTTATGGATGGTGTTCCATTGTATTGGGGGTACGTCTCGATGTGAATAGTCTTTAAGATTGACTTTGGTAGTCACACCTAAATGTTGCAAGTACAAAGAATTAGTTCCGCAATCTTGTACAATTTGCAATTGAGGCATGAATGGTCGTCCTAATATCATCTCATAAGCATGATTTTTTGCAAAATCACAAATGGAAAAGGTATGCTCGAATTCCACACCACAAGTGGTGAGAGATATGCCTTCTAGTAAGCCGAATGGTTTTTCTATGTGTCCGTCAGCCATTTGTAGTTTCATCCTGGTGGGTCTGAGTGCTAGCTTACCCCAACGTTTCCATAAAGTGGTGGTAGCTATGGCTACTCCAGCTCCTGAATCTAAGATGGCTTTTGTGGTGTAGCCCTGATGGGTTATTGGAAGATATGTGTTACCTTCCTCTCCTTTGCTTACATCTCTGATCTTTTCTACTGGTATCTCTGGTACCTTCTTGTGTGTTCCTATCTGTGAGGGAGTAGTAGCAAGCTCAGGGAATTGATTTGCTACATGTTTCCACAGTTCTGGCTTAACCTTCAACAAGTCCTCAAGCGTGAGGTGACACTGAACTTTAGCGTTCTTGACCACTTCCGTGTTTCTAGGGATCACTGATTCTTCATTCCTCACTATTATCGTGGGTGCTCTCATGCTAATAGACTTGTCTTCCCAAGGTCCTGTGAACTGAGGCAATTCTTGTAAAGAATTGGATTCAAATCCTGTGTGTTCACTCAGTTGTTCTTCCTCTACATCATTGTAAATAAAGGGGATATCTTGGGGAAATTGCTCATGCAAGTCATCTATTTCTTGAATAGGAGGATGGGTTCCTTGTTCTTTTCTCCACTTCTCTTCTTGGATTTCTCTCATAAATTCATGTGAGTACCTATGTATGGAAGACAGGTTGTCTTGACTTTCTGTATTGGGTACTTGAGACAGGGATAGTGCATTCCTTTCTTGTGTCTCTAGAACAGTAGGGTTCCTATGCTGATCCTTTTTCTCTTTGCTATCGATCAAGTATTCTAGCCTCTCCATCAGTCCTTGAAAGTGCAATTCCGGTTTTGCCATGTTATTCCAATTTAGATATCTCGAGGCTTTAAACATTGCTTGTGCTAATTCTACCATCTTCATGCAAAGTTTAGTTCTCTCGATTTCTAGATCAGCTCGAGGGTAGTTTTTACTCATTTCAGCTACTTGAGGTCCTTCTTTTAATCTTGCTTGATACGCGTGAAACATCATGTCTAGATTTTTTGGTATGGGTTCCGCTAAAACTGATCCTGATTTTTGAGTTGGGTTCTCTTGATTCAATTCATGTGAAGTCAATTCTAGAATTTTGGCTCTAGATTCCTTCAAAATTCCTTCCAACTCTGTTATCCTTTTACTCCATTTTCTCTTAATCCTTTCTCTGGAATCTTTCCAAGATTTTGTCTTTTTACTGCTAGACTCTCCAACTTCGCTAGTTCTGGCTATTTTCTCCTGACTAAGCTGTTGATTCTGTAGGAGCGCTTGGGATCTTGTTATAGCTTGGATAGGTACTTATGTAGGGTTGGATCCATCCGCGTTGTTTACAATACCTATCACGTTGATCGGTGTCACATTTGAAGCGTTAGCAGGGTTCTTAGGACAATTTTTTATGATGTGCTCTTCACCACAATCGGCACAAAAGCCTTGTATGTTATAGTACTGTGACTGTCTTGCTATCGGAGGATGTGGGCAATCCTTTATGAAATGATTTCCTTGGCACCTAAAGCATGGTCCTCTAGGGCCGTGTGGTCTTTGCTGTCTCAATTGGGGCCGTGGATTTGGGTTTGTGTACATCACATGAACAGAGTCACCAGAACACGTAGAGACATATCAATACGATAGTCCACCGTTGGAACCTAGTTGGGAACTAAAGCTCTATTGAGGTTCTCTTCTGCACCAGCGTATTTCACTGAGATGACATTCGCGGGTGGGGATGGCTGCTGAGCTAAGACAGGTTGAGGTCTTTGTTGAGCCTGATATGGATAATTTTGAGGAGGCCTATAGTAATGAGGCTCAGTATTGTACTGGCCTTGATACCTACCTGGCTGTGCATATGCTTACGGGTAGTTCTATCTCACTGCTTGTTTGTTGTATGGGCAGTCCTGAGCCGTGTGATTTGTGTATCTTCTCTCAATTGTACAGTACTGGCCACTAGGGTTGGCTTGTGGTTGTGTTGCATTGGGACACACATTTGCCAAATGACTTCCACCACAAGTATAACAACGTACGTTAGTTGTTAACTTGGGCATCTGTTTACTAGAAACTCTTAGTTTCTGGGCCACTTTTTCTGCTAGGTCCTCTATCGAGTTAGACAATTTTGTGGATGCTAGAGATGAACAATCCGAGTCCTTGTAGACCTTTGAGAGTTCCAACTCATCTCCTAAGTTGTCCTCAATGTCTATGCAAATTCTTACACACTGCTCTAGCGTTCTGGGTTCCTTCAAGTATACATAGGAGCGTAGTTTAGAGCTCAACAAGCCGTCTAGAAACAATGACACTTGTTTGGCTTGTGAGGGTAGCTCTTGCATAGGACATCTTTCAACATATTGTCTAAACCTGCGTCCTACAAGTCTAACTGTTTCCTGAGGGGTCTGTTTGAAACTATGAATCAATGATGACATGTCATGTCTGATCCCACTTTTAGAGAATTCAGTGATGAATGACTCTAAAAAGTGATGAATATCCCTAAATTGCCTTTGTTGCAATGGTTGGAACCAAGTTAAAGTGGTATTCTTTAACGTTAGTCCAAATGCGTTATATTGTGTGAACATGTCTTCTACTTGCTCTGCTTTGAGCACTTGCTTAAATTCCGCAACATGGTCATAGGGATCTCTCCCATCAAAATAGTTTTTCATGGACTTCACTAACTGAGTGGGTCTTAATATTCTTGCGTGTTCACGTGGTCTAGGTAGAGGAAAATCATCTCTACCACCTAGTATTCCATGTTCCCTTTGTCTATCCACTCTATTAATGTCTGTGGTTGTTCCATCTCTCCCTATGGGATGATTGAAACTTACTTCAGGTCTGTCTTTGTTTTTCTCTCTTTGATTACCATGGGTTGAGGATGTTCCTGCCCCTTGTTGGCTTGCGTTTACGTTTGTTCATGATGGAGAGAATACCATCTCGCCTCTCCATGTGTATGTGTTTCTAGCGTGGTCTGGCACCACAACTACTCTTTTTGAAGTTTCATCCAGGTATACAACCTTTCCCGGTGTGTTTGGGTCCTTGAACTCGTAGATTATGATGGAGCCCACCTCACTAGGTTGTTCCATTCTGTATCTCCAAAATGTTTCGTCAGTTTCTTTATTTACAAACAACTCTATGCTTCTGTTGTCCTTAGGGGTCCAATTTGGAGCTAGTACTCGTGTCAGTACAGATTTCCCTCTAGGTGTCCTAGGTTCTTCTAATGGTTCTTTTCCTTGGGATTTAGCTTCTGTCTCTAACTGAATTACGCCAAACTCATTCGTATTGTTCGGCTGAGTACTTAAGATGTACATCGTTCCTTCTTTGTCTATGTATGCGTCTCTTTCGAATTTCACCACTGGACATTCCAATCCAATGGGTTGATCAAGATTGTGCATTTGCACCACTTGTCTTCGCAAACCATCCTCATAGATGCGAGCACCTAAGCAGTTGGTTCGAAGAAATTCTAACTGAGTTCTATAGGGTCCTTCGGGTCTTTCTAAATATGCTACATTTGACCCTGCTTCTGGTCTTTCCGTGCTAAATGCCATTTCAACTCGTGTCTGAGCTCCCGTAGGGGTAATTACTATTCAATTGTTGAGCCCACGATCGTGCAGTAGTGCCTACACTTGCTTCTGATGATCTAAGGCTTCGTCGGTCTGACTTACCTATATGTTTGCCCGATCTAAGGTTCATGAATTTACTTCGTTGCACACTCAATACACGCTCAGATCATCAATGGTTCTTTGATCTTACTTTCTTGATTCTTTTTAAATTCCTTTAAATTCTTGTCTCAATCTATGCATCAGGAATTCGACTTTCTGTGGTACTTTTGAGTTCTCGTTCTGTCAGACTTAAGTTCTTTCCCGTTAGGTTTTTGTACCACACACCTTTGTCTTTAGTCTTAGACTTGATAAATTAATGTCTTGAACTTGATCGTTCTTATCTTAGTTAATCCACAAAGCTACCGTTTAGCCTAAGCTAAGAATTGACTGAGGGGGTTGAGTAATCTTCCAACCTCAAGTCAGCTTTGTTGGTTGCTCTGATGCCCAAGAAGCCGCGCTTCCCAAGCCCTGCATTCTTCACTGTCTTGCCTTGAATGCCTTGCCTTTGCCAACCTGGAAAAATCCAATATTAGACCAATATCACAATGGATGATCAAGCACTTGGATACAAACACTTTTAAAGTCCCTTGTCCTTTGCCCAATTTTTTTCAATGCCCCTTGGCTTTCTAGTCCCAAACTAGGTCAACCTCAAATTATCCTCTCGAAAAATCAACATATCCTTTATGAAAAAATTAGTTGAGGTCACGTAGTACTCGTCAAGAGATATCTAACGAGCTATAAAGCTCAAAAAACAGACTTCGGACGAAAAAGATATGAGCGTTCAGGCTCTCGGGGGTAAAAATTGACAAACAAGTTTTTCTCCAAATATGAGCTAAGGGGTCTCCTATGAGTCTAATCACCCAAAAAGTTCCCAAAATTAGCCCCAAAATTGACCAAAAAATCAAATCCGTTTGGGGTGGACAATCGCGATGGTCTGAGATAATCGCGATGGTCTGGGACCATCGCGATGGTCCAGGTGAATCGTCGCGATGGTTGGCACAATCGCGATGGTCCGAAGGAGTGAACAATCGTGATGGTGAGAAAGTGGATGATCGCGATGGCGTGAATGTGAACTCTCGCGATGGTCTGAAATGAATGATCGCGATGGCCCAAAAATGAGCCGTCGCGATGGCGTCAGTCAACGGTCAACGCAAATCGTCACTATGGTCCAAAGTGAACCGTCGTGATGGTCACAGATGCGATGGCATGAGCCAATCGCAATGGTTCAAATGTAGAGTTGTCGCGATGGTCTGAGGGTGTCGTCGCGATGGTCCGAGGGAGCGAACTGTCGCGATGGTCTAGCTTGCCACGTGGCAGCGTCGGCATGATGGCATGAGCCAATCGTTATGGCGTGGGGTCGACGGGATCGTCACGATGGTCCAAACGAACCGTCGCGATGGCTCAAGTGAGCCGTCGCGATGGTGCGAGACCGTCGTGATGGTCCGGCCGAGCAGTCGCGATGGCGTGAGCCAATCGCGATGGTGTGACACAATCGCGATGGTCTGAGCCAATCGCGATGGTCCACCAAAGAATGAATTTTGCAAATGTGTTTGTGGATGCGTGTATGCGCGTGTGTCGCCTACCTAGTGGTGAACTCGCTTACCAAAAATTCGGAAGTTGGCAGACCATCGCGATGGTCTGACACCTATGGCATATCTCTGACAGAAAGTGAAATTTTACCTTTTTGTAGCCTTCCTGATGCTCTGGAGTACTGTACTTGTAAGAAAACTCAAAAACACAGTAGCACATGCAAGCACAAAAGCTCTCTCTCTCTCACACATGCACAAATGAGGGGAAATGAGGAGAATGGGTGGATATGGTGAATTTTCTGATTTTTTTGGAGATGAAGATAATGATGCGGTGATGAAGATCGAGTGTGGGGGAGGTGAAAAACACTAAAAACTAAGTAAAAACAACAACAAAAACTGAAATTTTTACGTTCCAACACCACTTCTTGCTATACTCTTACCGTCACACATTCGTCCTAGACTCGATCCCCGGCAATGGCGCCAAATTTGGTGTTGCTCTAGCACAATGGTGAGAATCACGTTAAGAAGCTCCACCTCCTTAATGTCAATCTGCGGAAGAGGTAGGAGTGATATGAAGATCGTGAATGTGAGATGAAGTGAGAGTGAAGGTGAGAAGCATAGAGATGCACACACACATACACATACACTATGAAGAGACAAGCAAGACACAATGGAAGGTGAGAAATCAACTCTATTACTCAAGAACACTCTTACAAACTCAAAATAGCTCTAAGCTCTTCTCTACTCAAACAAGCTAACCTCAAAAATGATCTCTCTAGCTCTTTTTATAGATTCTAGACTAGTTTTGACCGGTTTCACATCTAGTGACCGGCATAGTTAAAGAATAGGTCCTAGATGCTATTTAGAAGGGTAAACGGTGTCTAAAAATAACCAAAATTGGTACACTCATTCTATCTAAGGTCCTCAAGCTCGATGACTCCTCGGCTTGCACAAAATGGAGCTATAAATTACAAAAAGGATTTTTTTCTATGTTACATATGGTACATGAGTGATGAAAATCACTATTGAATGTTTGAAAGAGTAATATAAAACATATTTGCTTGAAAAATTGATTCGACTGGCTCCCTGCTCTGTCTTTACATGCTTCCACGTCTTCTATACCTCTGGCTGCTACCAACAAAGCATGATCACACTAAGATTTTTTATCAAATGAAAAAATATATTTTTCCTTAGAAATACCTTGTCAATCAAAAGCGCTTTTGATTGAAAAGCTTTTTGATCCAAAAAGAAATTTGATTAAAAAACTTTTGATATAAAATAAATTCATATCTGATTTTTTATTCGAATTTATTTAGAAATCCTTGAATAAACCAAACATATTCAGGTTTCTATTATTCCACGAATAAATGCAACATAGTGAAGGAGTTAATTTATCATCACATAGACTTGTTAGTGTGTCCCAAGCTTCTTTAGAAGTTCTAGAGGTAGTGATATGAAACCTTTATTAATTCATCACATGCTAGAAGAATTTGATCTAATGGTCTTTTGTCCTTGACATTCCAAATATTTTAAGACTCTAAATCTTTGACCCTATCTGGTTTTGACCCTATCTGGTTTAGGTTTTGACCCATCTACAACTTCATGGAGAAGATTTGTATAAAAGTATGCATATATGATATCTTTCCATAGATCATAGCTCTAGCCATCTAACCGTTCTTTCTTAGGCATAAACATGGGTGTAATGGAAGGTAAATAACCTACCATCGATGATGAACTTGCTTCTTTCTTTGACATTGTAAAACTTAGGGTAGGGGGCGCATAGACTAGCCCTATATTTGTTGACATCTTGGATGGGGGCTTTGAATAGCCCCAAATTCATGGAGAGAAATCCTTTTTGGGGGCTTTGATTAGCCTTCAAAAGCACATACAAACGAGCTCTTCTTATATTCTTGACTTACAAAGTGAAGGGGCACTTAGTGCCAAATAGTGTGCCAAATGATGGGGAAAAAATTAGGGTTAGAACCTTTGGGTGAATACAAAAATGGCCCATTACGGGATGCCAAATTGATTTTCAAAGAATATCATATTGGGTTCACAAAGTGGAAGACCAATTGGAGAGATATTACCAAACTAACACAAATTTACAAAGAGTATGGCGTCACATAGCTGTCTCCTCCTCATGTTATAGTCGATCGATGAGTCTTTCCTTCGTTGGGGTGCAAAATGTGTGAGAGAGCACAATCCCATTGTATATGGCTCACTTCGAGAAAGGATACACAGGTGCAAGTCTACAAAGGGTGAGTGTTCTCAATCACGTGGTATATTTCTTTTGGTTAAGCACAGTGAACCTTGTAGGTGTACAACAAACTTTCGAATGAGGAGCCTCTAGAATGATTTGTAGCTAATGCATGATCTGTGCTTTTAGCAGTTGCAATACTCTCCATATATCAGAGTGTTTTGGATATGTGATTCTGGCAGGAGCAACCATCACTAGCTTGTAGTGTGTGTAGAGATGAATTGGGGTGTCTTTCCTTCGTTGGGGTGCACAATGTGTGAGAGAGCACAATCCCATTGTATATGGCTCACTTCGAGAAAGGATACACAGGTGCAAGTCTACAAAGGGTGAGTGTTCTCAATCACGTGGTATATTTCTTTTGGTTAAACACAGTGAACCTTGTAGGTGTACAACAAACTTTCGAATGAGGAGCCTCTAGAATGATTTGTAGCTAATGCATGATCTGTGCTTTTAGCAGTTGCAATACTCTCCATATATCAGAGTGTTTTGGATATGTGATTCTGGCAGGAGCAACCATCACTAGCTTGTAGTGTGTGTAGAGATGAATTTAGGTTGTTTGCCCTTTTTGACCCGCTATTATGCAAGAAATGGTTTTTTAGGAGGCCTTTTCCATCAAGGTCAATGGTGTATTCAAGCGACATAGTGTGTTCAAGCTCTTGCTTATTTTCTCTCTATTCTTCTTGTTTGTTGCTCCATCCTAGATTTTGATGCAGCTAAGGAACAACATAGCATACATGATGCTATTTGTCTTTTGGGAATGTCTCTCCTAGGATGTTGCTTGTTAGCTGGACATACTCAAGGTAGCCTTCTGGGTTTGTGTAGCAAGCTTGCTACAGTTTCCTTTTGCGCACACAAAAACTGCATTATTATGCTAATGTTCACCACCTTCAAGTCATGCTCTATGGTTCCTTAGAGAGGTATGGTTAATAGATATTAATGACCAATACAATACAACATTAATAGATATTTGATGATTTCTATTACTTGATAGGTTAACCTACTGTAGTCAAGAAAGTATGAAGGGAGAGCTACAAAAGCATTTTCCATGGAAAGTGGAAGTAAGGAGCAAAAAAGCATCTGACACAAAAGGAGACCAATGGAGACAATCATGCGACTCAGAAAATTAGAGAAAATACACACAGATGCACATGAATAATCATGAAAATGGAATCAATTAGTGTTTATAAACACTATAAAAGTTTTAGATGCACTACAAATGCTAACAAGTCACTTATGAAAACCATAATGCACTTAGGTTGGGAGGGTGGGAAAGTGTGGTAGGAAAAATGGGTAGGAGGGCAAATAGATGAAATAGAAGGGTGGGCAAATGCACAAAACGTAACCGAAGGAGAGCACAAAAACGATGGCAAAAGGATATCTCCCAACGGGTGGAGAGCCACACCACCAAGCTCTAGCAACACCACCACCACCACCAAAAATGACCACCAAGTCCACCACCTAATGCTTTGATACTATGTAGAGAGTACATGTGCGGAAGAAAATTGAAAAGAAGAGTGTACTCATAAAATGAAAGAGTGTGAGATTCAAAAGTGAATAGAGCATGAAATGGAAAAACTCACATGGATTAGAGTGAGCTTGTCAAGAGCATGGATTACGGTCCTCAAACTTCTAAACAATATACTTTAGAGAAGCCCTCCTTATATAGAGTTGGAGGGGGCTCTCTAAAGTATATTATATGTGGGATAATTCCTAGTACACTTGCAGAAGCAAATGGCAAGGTACACAATAACAATAACATACAATATAAAAAGGAAATGAAATGGAAATGGAGTGTCTTCTAACTACAAAGTGGAGATGCACTCCCATATTCTCAACAATAGGTAATCATGTCGTTCTACTAGAAATGGATTATGAATGTGCTTACCCTATCTAACTGTACTTTTGTATGTCAAAACATTTGCAAGCTTTTGCTTTGAAGAAGCTTGTGTGTAGGCATACATGTATGTGTGTATGTGTGTATGTACGTGTTGTGTGTGTGTGTGAGAGAGAGAGAGAAAGAGAGAGAGAGAAAGAGAGAGAGAGAGAGTGAGAGAGAGAGAGAGTTGATTGATTGGATTCATGGTAAACAGAAATTTATCAACGGCTCCATCAAAATTCCAATACAATAGCTGTGATTGATTACATAAATGAACTGTTTTCTTATATTTAAATCTCAAGTAGTCCATCAATCTTATATTATACATTGGGTTATTATATAAATCAATAATTTTTAAGATCTCGTTGATAGAAGCTTTTTGGTGAGCTGAACTTGATTGATCAATGTCGCTGTGGTGACGAGAATAGATGTGGAGAACGAAATGACTTTTTTAAGTTACATTTTAACATCAAATACATTAATCTAAAATCAAAGATTAAGTTCTTTGATGTAATTAAGGATGGTCGAAGCTCTTAAGCTCATGGTTGTCGCCTGCAGGAGTTGTTAGTTGAGTTAAACTTGATTGATCAATGTAGCTATATTGACGAGAATAGAAGATGTAGAGGACGAAGGCGATGGACATCAAGGAGGCCAAGAACCAGTAGAAGTAATCGAGATGGCCTTGATCAAGGCTATGGGGAATCCAACCCAGCCGCTTGCCACGATGCGAAGTAATGGAAGTGATAATCAAAACCAACAGGGTGCTTATGAAGTTTCCCAGCCCGCGGCAAACCAATGTGAGACAAATGCCGAGGCTTCTCACGCTTTCAGATATCTCGGTGTAGAAGAATTGCATCTGCCCAACCATCAACAGCGCCATGCTCAAACCTCCAATGGCGTACTGTGGGATCAGCCACATGATCGACAAATTTATATGCCCGTGGTGGACTAAATGCAGCCTTCTGCTCTCTACGACAGCAGCAACTATCATTGTAAGTATGGTTGATACAATCCCGATTCCCATTCTCTGCAACGATGTGATGCCCTTTGTATTCTTGGTCCATCTTCTGTATGCGGGAACTACAAGGTAATCAAAGATTGGCGCGCCGAAGCTGGAGAAGATGATGGTGATTATCTGTAGTGACCCAGGCGGGATTTTGAAGCGTGTTTTGCCTAAACTGCCATCCATGAGGGCACCTTGCTCCACGAAAAGAGTGGCAAACTGTGCGAAGATAGATTGCGCAATCGCACCGAAGATGAGGATAGGAAGGATTCCTACCCAGCCCTTTACTTCTTCGACCTGCGTAACTGTGCATAGCCTCCATGGACTAACATTTGGAGTTCTGTTATTATGTGACTCCTCGCCATCTTTTGTGTCTTTCGTGATCATTATGCGATCATCTTCTGTTACTGTAGCTGCCTTGTCCAGCCACCTTCGATCATGCAAAAACAGTAGAACGAAACCTTGCATATCAGGTTTGATAAGAGAATTTTGAACTTGGACACCCTAACCAGTAAGATACTTCGATAAAAGAACGACAGCTCCGTTCTTCATGTGTATGCTAATAAGAAACAAACCACGTCACGATGGTTGAGCTATGTTACTAAGACTTACATCCTTGAGCCGCAAGTTTATTTAGAGACTTTTTATCATGAGGAGAGAAACTCCATGCAGTACCTTCTCTAGTAAGATGCTTCGATAATCAAAGCGCTCCTTTACTTTGTTATGTTAGCTAATGGATGAACAGAAACCAAAGCATGGTGATTTGATGTAATTATACAGCAATTATGTACTAATTATCCTGCCTGATCTGTGATTATGCACTGATTATCTTGCTGAACTATAATTATGCACTACCTTAATTATCTTGCATGATCTGTGATTATGCCTGATTATCTTGCTGAACTGTAATTATGCACTGATTATCTTGCTCAACTGTAAGATGCAGTACCTTAATGACATTATAGTTCTAGCTTTTGTCAGCACACGGGAATATAACCACAATTTCTGAAACGCTTTAAGCGCCGTATTAACAAAAGGAGCACATAGTAAGAGTTCCAATGAGACTAAAATTTACTCAAAATTGAAAGATACTGTTTCTGAGGAACTGACGGCCATCTTCTGTGTCACAATCCTTTTTCTTCAACCAGGTTCTCATGCAGAGATTTTGTTTCCAATGAATCGACGGCCCTCTTCTTTGTCACAATCATTTTCTCTTACTCGCACTACTAGCTTATCAAGCTTTCACAAATCTTGCACTTTGTACCTACCTTGCAGGCTAAGAACGTAATGGTTACCAACACATCGACCGACAAGAATGAAGCTGCAAATGGCAGATGGCAGCTTCATTCTTGTACCTACCTTGCAGGCTAAGAACGTGATGGTTACCAGTATTTCGTCCGACAAGAATGAAACTGCATCGAAAAAACTCTAAGATTGCTGCAAATGGCTAATTGCCAGATCGAAAAACTCTAAGATTGTTGGAAGGAATAACTCTCACTAGTTTCAATGAGATGATCTAGCCAGACCATTCATGAGACAATTGCAAATAGTGCAAGATTGGGGAACCCATTCTTCATACTTGCAACATTCAAGAGTCACCACTAAAGTCAATCTCAAGGATTACTCACATAGAGATGTGCCCCCTATACAATGCAACCCCATGCATAGAGCATTGGATGACATGGAGTGAGTGCACTCCATAGGATCAGGATCCTCTTGATGCATGAACACACTCACTTATGGATGTGCAAAGTTGCAGTTGAAGAAGAGAAAAGATTATCCGCATGAGAAGTAGGTACAAAGAAGCACCCTAGATCAGTTCAAAACCCAACCTATGCACCTATGGTGTTCCCAAATGAAAAATTTGGACCTTTCGTTTGAATCTTTCAAGCACAACTGTAAGATGGATGACCAAACTGCCAACAGAAAAAGAAAGAGCATGCTATATACCTCAACTTGGGGCGGTGTTGGATCATACCTCAACTTGGGGCGGTGTTGGATCTTGAGGCAGCCAGGAATGATGGAATACGCTCCAGGAACCTCGTACAGCAGTTTCGGGTCGGTCTCTGCCGGAAATCTAACCTTGCGACAGGCAGCCACCAGCACCTGCATAATCCGCACCAGCGGATTGCCTCCGGGCCTATATTGCCGACAGCACGGAGCTCCTACCAGGAAGATAGGCACAGACACCAGCACCGCCGCGCTCGAGATCCAAAACCCTAGCGCCCACGCCCCCCTATTCTCTAAGTATGTGATGCCAGTCAGCGCAGGGAGTTGCCCAACGTTGCATGCCACAAACATCCAGTTGAAGTAACGCGCCTTCTCGGTGGCGCTGTTGAACTGATCGCCCCCTAAGGATGCGATTGCTGGTTCGTACGACCCAGATCCCAGGGCGGTTATATACAGCGCGGCCATCAGAAACGCCTTGTTGGCGGCCGTGCTTCCGTGGTGTTGCTGCATGGTGGCGGCCACGGATACCAGCACGGATCCCTGTGAATGATGTTTGACAAGAAGGATCAGGAAGTACGAATCATAAGCAATACGATCATCGATGTTTCATATTTGAAGCCATTTACCGCCGCGAACATCAGCTGAAAGATTATGACTGTCCAAAATCTACCCCAATAAGCATCGCCCAAGAAGGCGCCGAAGAGAGTGGTGAAGAAAAGCGTGCCCAGGAGATTTGTAAGGTCGTTGGCGGCGGCGGCGCTGCTTTCGCCCCAGTCACGCATTAGATACAGCACCAGATTCGAGTAGACGCCGCTGAACGCCATGTAGCCGAATCCCGCCGACACTATTGTGCAGTCATCCAGAAACCATGTCGATTCTACGACAAGCGAAAACAAATCAAACTATGCTACATTCATCAGAAAGCAGTACCAATGGTGCTGAAAGCGCCTCTCCAGCCTCCAACTGTCGTCGCAGCGCCGCTGCCACGATCGGGAAGAGGTCTGCATCTCCAATCCACCCACCGAGTGCTTACTGCTTCCGGCCCTGACATCTTCATTGCTACATGTTTATCGCCCTGCAATCCTTCCCGACGCTCCTGCTGGCTATGCGCGCCCATCACATCATATCCGCCAGTTGCATCCTCTTCCTGGCCATGACCATCTACAGACCGATTAATATGATCAACAGCGCCAGTACTAGCTCTGGCCATGCTTACCCCGATCAATGCGACTTCACCCCAACATTCATGTTAGGTCTGATAGCCGCCTGGCTAACTACGCCATTTAAGTAGCCGAGATTGCACAGTCCAATCGTAACTCGAATCTAATCGCTGGAGCAATGACAGGAAATACATGAACGTCACGGAACCAGCTCGACACAGGCTAAATTATTAAACAAGGAAATGGACTCCTGAGTCCTGTCGACAAGCTGGCCGAGGAACCAACTCCCAACACACTTGGCCATCATCAACATCAACCAGGAGCTTCCACCTACACGCACTTCCTGGGAACTGTAAAGGGATAGATCGCTGGAAATGAGAATAAATCTGTTAAATATCGCGGAGGAACTCTAATAGAGATCAGATGGCGATGGCGTTGTAGTAGAAATAAGCATGATGATAATAAGAATGCCAATTACAAACAATCATTATCAGTATGATAATATTATTATAATTATTTTCATAACAGTGGTAATACATTTTAATTATAAACAAGACTTGTTGAAGGTGCAAGGTGTAGAGGAGCCTCCAGATGGTTCAAGACTTCCATATAGCTCAATGTGAGGATAAAAGGAATCCTTTGAATGTATATATGTTTCTGCTTGCAATAATTTCAACCTATAGGGAGAGTAAGGTCAAACTCTCCAAAACAAACCAAATAATTATTATGTATTTTTGGTATCATTATTATTATTATTATTATTATTATATTACTTGATTATCGCTCTCACCACTCTTACTCATTCTCACTAAAGCCATTCTATGTAGATTCGCTTTTTGTAGCTTTTGTCGAGATTAAAGTTGGTTTGTGTGTCCATGATGCGACCATCAAAGTCAACTCAACTAATTACAAGATACTTTTTCATCTTTGGATTTTGTTTTGTTGGAGGTCACCTCACTCTCCTCTCTCGTATGGTAGCTACACACGGTAGAAGGTTTATATGGACCAAAGAGGGACAAGAAAGGTATTATGAAGTTAAAATCGGACACGTGTACTCTTCCGAGAGAGCCTCACTAGGGAATCGAGATGTAAAGATTTTTTGGATGACAAATAATGTGGCTACATAATGAATTGTTGATTGTGGGACATCTTCCACAATTACTTGGTACCAACTCTTAAGAAGAGGCATCTACCTCCTCTACAAGAACACCAAGTTGAAGTGGCAATCACCAACAGACATGGAACTTATTTAATCGTGACCTTTTTGTGTGTTTGCAAAAATAGGAACCACACAAAAATAGGAAGAAATAAGAAATACCATTAAGCAATACAAGCATTGATGTACATGAAGGCCATCGGTGGGCGGAACAAGAGGAGCAAGGAGGAGATGGAGGGAGGCAAGGATATATATATATATATATATATATATATATATATATATATATATATATATATATATAGAGAGAGAGAGAGAGAGAGAGAGAGAGAGAGAGACAGAGATAGAGACAGAGACAGAGACAGAGAGAGGAGAGATGTGCACACATGCGTGGGAGCCTCCGAACCCACATAATCATCTTCTTGAGGCAATGCTTTATAAATGATCTTTGTATATGAACACAAGTGTAAGGTTATATGAACCATATATGCCCAATAATCTCCCACCTAAAAATCAATGTGACCATCAGTGGAAACACATACAAATGATGATGTAAGACTATACAATAATGTGCACGAAGAGTCCGAATCTCGATGCATATCGATCAGCCTACACTAATTATCTCAAACAAGGTGTATCGATGCATCTAAAACTCCTCTAGGCCTTTGGTGGGATGAACAAGAGGAGCAAGGAGGAGATGGAGGGAGAGCAATGTGAACACATGTATGAGAGCCTCCAAATCCAGATAACGATCTTCTTGAGGTAATTTTGTATAAATGATATATGTATATGATGGCATAGGGGTAAGGTTACATGACCCTTACATCCCCAACAATACATGAACTAAATATTGATGTGGATAGTCAACTTAGGTGGAAAAACCAAACATTGTAGAAGCTCTCTCTTCTCTAAACAACATAGATTCTTTGTTGTAGAAAACAACAAGCTAAAAAATAAGTGGATCTCTCGTGAAGAGAACATCAACCTTCTTTTTACTTCCCTCTTCTTTTCTTGTATCTCCTATCCTTTTGTTAATATAAAGTACTTTCGACAAAAAACAAAAAATCTGAGCAGCTGAAATCCCAACGGATGAACATTGGCACTCAACCACATTTACTTGAGATAAAAGAAAAGGATTTTAGGATGCCCTGATCACATAATATCTTTTTAATAGCTTCAATTTTTCTCTAATAATCCAAATCACGTCAAATCTTTTGCATGAGGTTAGTTTATATTATTGAGTCTGAAGAGCAAACTTTTGTTGGATTTCCAACTGATTCTGAAGTTTTATAGTTCGATCTATTTTCTTTTGTGATCTTTTTCAAGTTTTGATTATTTTGGGTTGCTTTATTTGATGATGCTAACCTTCGATCTATTTTCTTTTGTGATCATTTTCAAGTTTTGATTATTTCAGGTTGCTTTATTTGATGATGCTAACCCCAAGCACATTTCACATTCATGATTAGCCATGCATTATGTCTATTTTAACTTTTTATAATCTAGTTTACCACGGAGTTCGATAGCCTAAGAGATTCAATTCTTGTGAGATGCATCTTCAATACTTCCCCCTCAATCTGGCTCATGTTCTCCAAATTGTGATTTATAAAGGCATATCTTAAAAATAGCATACAATTATGAACCCTTACAACCATGCACCGAACCTACAATAGATATGCATGGTCATTAAGTGTTAAATGTTGTTGATGAAGATAGGATTGAGAATGTTGTAGGTTTGAGTTCTAGTATAGTACATATTTTGACTCCTCTTGCTACTCCAGTTTTGACTATATCACTTACACCACCAACACCCCTAACCATTGTAGTGAAAATTTTAATGGAATGGTAGATATGAAAAAGCTCATGCCTTGATTGCTTTATCTATCAATCATGCCATTAGGCCTCATATCATTAATGTAGAATGTTTCTCAAGGACAAGCAAGAGCTAGTAGTCGGAGCAACACAAGTACACAGAAGAATAGGACGCATGTAGACAAAGCCATGCAAGTAAAATTTGTAGTTCAATCATGATTAAAATTATATGTAATTCTTACAAATCAATACAAAATAGTGATATTTACGAATAATCCATTATACCAAAAACTCAATATTGTAAACACATGCTCCATTTTGTGCAAGCTGAGGGTCCTCAATCTTGAGGAGCTTAAGAAGGAGCCACGTACCAAATTTCACATTTTTGGAGCTCTTTTCAGCCCTTGAATTAGCTTAAGGACATAATTTTTAAGTATGTCAAACATTGTTTCAAAAACCGGCCAAAACTAGACAAAAATTATAAATAGATCTAGAGAGATCATTTTTGAGGCTAGTCTTTCTGGGAGAAGAAAGATTGTATGATCATTGAAAGAACTTTAAATTGAAGTTATAAACATTAAATTGTTCCTACACTTTGCCTCTTCCTTGTGTGTGTGTGTGTATGTATGTGTGCATCTTGCATGCTTCTCACCTTCACCTTAACTCACATCACTCACTCACAATCGCCATATAATCATCACATCTCCATGGATTGACAATTATGAGGCGGGGGTTCTCGATGTAGGTACTCACCATTGCCCTAGAGTGAAACCAAATTTGGCACCATTGCCAGGAAGTGTAGCTCAAGGACAAGCGTGAGATGGTAAGATCAAGGGTAAAAAGTAAGACCAATCCCCCTCGCACTCAAAAGTGTATAAATATGGAAATTTTTTTGAAATATATCATATTGTAATTACATATATTTTTGTGAATATTGATGACAACTTCCATTTAAAATATTAAAAAAGTTGATGAACTTAGATGATAATTTCCATTTGAAATTTAAAAATTTAGGTGACTTTTGTGATAACCTCCATTAAAACCATAGAAATGTTTGAGTATTTGATACCATTCTGTTAGGCAATGTAGATCCGGCAAGTAGGCTAGTCAATTTTTCCAACCTAATCTCTTTTCAACAGTGATTTTCATCACTACATGAACATCGTAAATACCATTTTTGGTAGATTTAACTCCATTTTGTTCAAGCCGAGGAGTCCTTGAGCTTGAGGAGTATTAGAAGTATTTGTTGGAGATAGATGTCTGCGGAAGCACGCGAACAGCACAAGGAAGAAGAAGAAGCTTGGAGCACAAACACACAATACTGAATGTATTACTAGAGAATGTACAAAGATAAGTAGCCCATTAGGGCAATAGGCGTATATACAAGCCGAGGGAAAAAAACCTCCTAAAGAGGGAAAAAAGTGCCCTGGCGGTCCTAGTGTCTTCACACACATCACTACCTAAATATATCAACAAATCCCCCCTGGGAGTGATGCGGTGAACAAGGAGCTGGCACTCATGTATAAGGAAGTGCCAAGCTATGTGGAAATCACTCCACAAAAGGAAGTAAGCCCAAAGCTTTATGGAAAGCTTCAAACTTCTCCCTAGGCAGAGCCTTCGTGAAAAGGTCTGCTATGTTCTCATGCGTGGGCACATATGCCAAGTTGATCTCCCTAGCAGAGAACCTCTCCCTGACATAGTGATAATGCACCTCAATGTGCTTAGTGCGAGCATGGAACACAGGGTTCCTCGCAACTGCCAATGCGCTCTGACTGTCAGTGAAGATGGTGGTGGTAGAAGACTGGCCAACACCCAAATCAGCCTTAAGGCGTCTGAGCCACACACACTCAACACTCGCTGTGAAAGCTGCCCTATACTCAGCCTCACTCGAAGTGACCATAGTAGGCTCCTTCTTGCTCAACCAAGATATACATGAGCTACCAAGCATGAAGCAAAAACCGCTGGTGGACACACGAGTGTCATAGCAACCAGCCCAATCTGAGTCTAAAAAAGCATGCAAATCTGGCGGTAGTGATCCCCCTTTGGGATAAAACAACCCAAGTAGCCGAGTACCACTCAAGTAGCGAAAGATGTGCTTAACCGCCTTCCAATGCGTGACTCCTGGGCAATGCATAAACCTGCTCATCTGTGAGACAGTAAACTGAATATCTGGCCGAGTAATGCATAAATAAATCAAGCATCCAATAGCCTGCTGATAGAGAACAACATCAAATGCATCTCCAGCATCATGAAGACTCAATCGTAAACCTGTCTCCATAGGAGTAGGAATAGGCTTACAATCTTCAAGGCCAAAACGCTACAATAATGTGTCAATATATTTTGTTTGACACAAAGCCATCCCACCATCAACTTGCATAAACTAAATGCCCAAATAGTGATGCAAATGCCCCAAATTAGACATCTCAAATGAGGCATGCAAATCAGCCTTGAAATCATCAATATGCTTCTCAATAGGACCACTGAGGAGCATGTCGTCAACATAGACAACAATGATCAGAAGCACATCATTAGCATGCTTAACATATAAGGTGCTTTCAGTTGGACTGTTCTCAAAACCATGTGCAATCAGATAGGCATGTATCTTCTCATACCAAGCACGTGGTGCTTGCTTTAAACCATATAATGCCTTCTTTAACCTGCACACCTGGTTTTCATACCCTTTCTGCACAAAGCCACGGGCTGAAAAACATACACTTCTTCATGCAAGTCACCATTCAGAAATGTTGTTTTAATGTCCAACTGATGTACATTCCAACCATGATGGGCTACAAGTGCACAAATGCTCCGAACAGTAGTCATACGGCATGTAGGTGCAAAGGTCTCATCAAAATCAATGCCTCTTTCCTGTGCATAACCCTTTGCAACAAGCCTAACCTTATACTTGTCAACTGTACCATCAGGTTTACGCTTCAGCTTGTATACCCACTTAGTGCCAATGGCCTTCTTCCCAGGAGGCAAGTCACATAAAGACCATGTACCATTCTTCATTATAGCATCATATTCAGATTGCATAGCAGCCATCCAATTTTCTAAATTTTGTGCTTCATCAAAAGAAACAGGCTCATTCTCATCACAGAGACTAGACGCAGCCATAGCATAGCAATCTGATGCAAAGGAGGCACTATGAGAGCCTGAACGAGTACGATATGACAAAGGTGCATCTAATTTGCTGTCACGCAAAGTCTGCACCAACCATTTTGGCATAGTTTTTGCCTGCTCAATATCAGCTCTCTCATCAACAAGTGCATCATGTAAACCTGCATCAGAAATGGAATGATCTGCATCATCATATGAAACCTGCAAAGGCTGAGAAGTTGCCTCATTAGGACTAGCACTAGACTGTCCACTTGTAAAAAGAGGCATCAAAGTATCATACATGTCTTTGGAGCTAACAGATGTCTCCTTAGTACATGAAAGTAATGGCTGAATAGCATCTTCCACAAAGACAACATCATGGCTAACCAGAATGCGTTTAGTCTGTGGATGATACAGACAATAGCCTTTACTTTCACAACTGTACCCAACAAAAATACATTTTACTACCTTATCATCCAATTTTCTACGATGTTGTTCAGGCACTAATGCATATGCCAAACAACCAAAAACACACAGATGAGCAACAGATGGCTTGCGGTCATGCCAAGCCTCATATGGAGTGATAGACTGCAACGCTTTAGTGGGACACCTGTTAAGTACATATGCTGCACACATGACAGCCTCAAGCCAGAAACTATGTGGTAAAGCCTGACTCTTGACCATACACCTCACCATCTCCATGAGTGACCTGTTCTGTTGAGGTGTATACGGCACTCTACACTGGTGTTTTATCCCACGTTCAGCCAGAAATGCATTAAAATCAGAAGACATATATTCCCCCCTCGATCAGAACGGAGGGTGCCCATTTTACATGCTGACAAATTTTCAGCCAAAACCAAAAACTGTTTGAAGCACAAAAACACTTCGGACTTTGCCTTCAATGGATATACCCATGCATGCCTGGAAAAATCATCAATGAAAGTCACGAAGTAAAGATAGTTTCCAAAAGAAGGTGTCTGCATAGGACCATAGACATCACTATGTATAAGCTGCAATTTCTGTGTAGCTAGAACTGAACCATCTTTTGGAAAGGAGGAACGCTGCATTTTGCCCAAAATACAGCCTTCACATACATGTTTTCCAGGTGCATCAATCTTGGGCAAAGAAGACACCATATCAGATTTTTGTAGGCGTAGCAAACTAGCAAAATTCAGATGACCAAAGTGTGCATGCCAAAGCTTTGCATCTGACATAGCCTGAGAATCATGAACTGCACATGCCGAATCATTCATTGATCTTTCATAGTCTATGAGCTTATACAGCCCATGACATAAAATGCCAGAAGCAATAATAACATCGCCATTTGACATATCATGAACTGTACATCTGTCATCAACAAATTTCATAACAAGGCCAATCTTGGCTAATGCAGAAACTGATAACAGATTCTTCTTGATCCCTAGCACAAATAAAGTATCTGACAAGGTGAAAGAACTACCATCAGCAGTAGTCAAAATGATCTTACCAACTCCCATAACAGGATAAGAGGAGTTGTTGGCGCATGTGACAGTATTCCCTGTAGGGGCAGGCTCGAGTGAAGAGAAGAAACTGCACTGCAAGGTAATATGTTTGCTCGCCCCACTATCAAAGTACCAAACATCTAAGTCCACTGCAGACATGCATTGCTCATGAGAAGATGGGTCAAAACTGCAAACAGTAGTAAACGCCCATTCTTCTTCCTGCACAAGATTAGCAGACTCTATTTTTGGTGTAGAGGCTTCTGCAACGACCATTCCAGCCTCCTTTTTCTTTGCCTCTTTTGCATCCAGTTTTGGACAATTCTTTATGTATGATTCCCTTTATAGTACTTGCAAAACAATTTTTGCTTTTCTGATTTCTTCTCATCTTTATCTTGGTTCTTCGAACGTGTAGCATTTCCAGATTTCTGCTTACTTATAGAAGAGCTCCATTTTCCTTTGCCCTTCTGACTAGCCAGGAAAGCTTGATCTGCAACATGCATAATGGACCTGTTCTGTCTGGACTGATCTTCCTGCAACAGAATAGAAACTAACTCCTCAAATGATAAGGCATTCGGATTGCCTTTCATCATCAATCGAAGAGTAGAAGCAAAACTCTGATATGAATCAGGAAGACCATTCAGAACGGTCTGCACAATTGAGCTATCTGGTATAACCTCATCAACAGAAATCAATTGTTCCTTCAAATCTTTGATCTTCGTTAGGAAACTGTCCATAGAATCACCTTCATTCATGTGCTCACTCTCCAACTGTTTTCGGAGGTAAGCAACATGAGCCTCATTCCTAGCTTGGTACAATGTGGTAAGTGTATCTATCCCAAGCATCCCTAGCTGTTCTGCAAGAGTGAATGTGAGGAATAATGGCATGTTTGACAGACAAAGCTATCAATGCATGTGCCTGGGCATCTCTGCCATCCCAACGAATCTGCTCTGTAGTAGGTGCAGCAGAAACAGCAGTGCAAACAGGAATCTGCACAATATCATCTTCGACACCATCTTCATCAGCTCCAGCACCTGTATTCGTAGTACCTGTTGTTACAGGTGTAACACGACGTCTTTCAACACCCTCCACAATGTTCCATAATCCTTTTGTAACCAATACATGTCGCATCACATAAGCCCATAATGGGTAGTTGGTACCATCCAACTTATCCTCAACAACCAACATACGGAATACATCACTACTTTCAGCCATGGCCGGTGACTAAAATACCTTGATGCAGAAAATTGACTGTATCTCAAAAAGTTGAACAGAACTGCCCATACGAGTTCTGCTAGACCTATAGCAGACTTCGAGACGCTTAAACTGGCGAACAGAAACTGGTATATACCTTTGGCACAAAAAGAAAAAATAGCCTGCACAAGCGCTACAATAGTGCGTTCGGAGGCCGAAACGAGCTTAGATCGCGATTTTGGCACGACATAGCGAAGCTGTTTTGATCTCAGAAACACCTTGAGTATGCTCACCAAAATTCGTACGATTCTGAGACTGCAAACGGAGGAGTGTCGAGGCGCCCTAGATGAAGCGACGACCTGCTCTGATACCAATTTTTGGAGATAGATGTCTACGGAAGCACGCGAACAGCACAAGGAAGAAGAAGAAGCTTGGAGCACGAACACACAATACTGAATGTATTACTAGAGAATGTACAAAGATAAGTAGCCCATTAGGGCAATAGGCGTATGTACAAGCCGAGGGAAAAAAACCTCCTAAAGAGGGAAAAAAGTACCCTGGCGGTCCTAGTGTGTTCACACACATCACTACCTAAATATATCAACAATATTTATGTATCAATTTTCATAAATTTTAGAGCTCATTTGAGCCTCCAAAATAGCCTAGGAACCTAATTTTTAACTAGGCTAGACACTAGGTCTGGACAAGATCATTAGCTAGTCAAAAACTATAAAAGGAGCTAGAGACACTACAACATATGAGGGGCATATTGACACTGCCTATACCGACGGTCACTCCCGACATCGGTATAAACGTTGGAAAAGTCCACTTAAAGATACTGACAGTCAAGTAACTGTCGGTATGACTGTTTAAAACAGATCGTCGGGATGCCTCGTGACCATTGGTATGAGTGTCGGTATGGGCGTCGGTATAAGTGTCGATAATTTACTGGAAATTTCTGATGCTCATATCGACACCCATACCAACGCATATACCGAGGCCGTGTTTTAAACATACCGCGAACCCGAGAGCAAAAATGAACATTTTGCGCGTGTTTGAGTACTGGTTGTGTTCTGTCAAACTTGCACGTGCAAATCGAATTGCGACCTACATTGTCTTGTGCACACACTCACACACAAAGATCTCTCTCTCTACACACACACACACTCTCTCTCTATTTAGATCTCACATCTTGGTAAGTGGTGCGCTTACTCTTACCCTTTGTCTTTCTCTATGCTTTAGGTCTTATAATTTCTCTTCTCTTTGATTTTTCAGAAGTTCTTTGGCGTCAATTCTTTGGAATTCGACGATAGATGACATACATTATGCTTTGACAACAACGATTCAAAAGAGGGACATACTTGTAAGTGATGGTTTTATTCTCTATTGATAGAGAGAGAAAGAGAGAGAGAGATGAAAGAGAGAGAGATAGAGAGAGAAAGAGAGAGAGAGAAAAGAGATAGAGAGAGGGAGAGAAAGAGAGAGAAAGAGAAAGAGAGAAAGAGAGAGAGAGAGAGACAGAGAGATGAGAGAGAAAGAGAGAGAGAGTGAGAGATAAAGATAGATGAAAGAGAGGAAGATAGAGATAGGAAGATAGAGCATACATACATACACACACATGCATACATACACACATATACACACATGCATGCTTACATACACACACATATACACACATGCATGCATACACACACATACAAATATATACACATGTATACATACACACACACATGCATACACACATACATACACACACATATATACACATATGCATACATACACATACACACACATGCATACACACATACATACACACATACATACACACATACATATACACACATACATACACACACACATACGTACACAAATATACACACATGCATGCATACATACACACACATATACACACATGCATGCGTACACACATATACACACATGTATACATACACACACACATGCATACACACATATACACACATGCATGCTTACATACGCACACATGCATGCATACACACACATAAAAATATACACACATGCATACATACACACACATGCATACAAACATACATACACACATACATACACACACGTATATACACATATGCATACATACACATACACACACACACATGCATACACACATACATACACACACACATATACACATACATACACACACACATACATACACACATATACACACATGCATGCATACATACACACACATATACACACATGCATGCATACACACATATACACATATACACACATGCATACACACATACCTACACACACACATATACACATATGCATACACACATACATACACACATATACACACATGCATGCATACATACACACACATACACATATACACACATGCATGCATACATAAACACACATACACATATACACACATGCATTCATACACACACACATGTACACACATGCATACACACACACACATATGTACACACATGCATACATAGACGCATATACACACATGCATGCATACACACACATGCACACACACACATACATACACACATGTATGCACACACACACATGAATGCATACACACACATGCATACATACACACACATACACATAGGTCTAGATCTTTAAGATTAGGGTTTTAGGGTTTAGGCATCCATATATATATATATATATATATATATATATATATATATATATATATATATATATATATATATATATATATATATATATATATATATATATATATATATATATATATATATATATATATATATATATATATATATATATGTGTGTGTGTGTGTGTGTGTGTGTGTGTGTATGTGATAACTATATAAATAAATAAATACAAAAAGAACTAGTGTTTTAAATAAATTAACTAAATATATAAAATTAAATATAAAAAAAGCATTAATTATGAGAAAAATCTGAATATATATATATATATATATATATATATATATATATATATATATATATATATATATATATATATATATATACATATATATATATGAAAAGAAATAGTGTTTTAAATAAATTAATTAAATATATAAAAATAGGTTTAATTTTAAGGATTTTAATCAGAGTAAATATATATACACATACACACATATACTTATACACATATCTATATACTCATATCTATATACACATATATATACACATACACATATATATACACATGCATACACATATATACATGTTTTAGGTCTAGGTTTTTCTGATTAGGGTTTTAGGATTTTAACACCTGCATAACATATATACACACATACACATACACATATAATACATATATACATGTATAAACACATGCATACAGAAATATACATATTTTAGTTCTAAATCTTTAAGATTAGGGTTTTAGGGTTTAGGCATACATATAACTAAATTGAATTTATATAAAGAGAAAATATAGAAAAAAATTAAGTAAAAAATATGAATATATAAATAAATATATATAAAAAATAGGATAATTATATAGATAAATAAATATAAAAAGAACTAGTGTTTTAAATACTTTAATTAAATATATATAATTCAATATATAATAATAGGATTAATTAAGAAAAAAATTGGAATGTATAAATAAATAAATATATAAAATAGGATAATTATATAGATAAATAAACATGAAAAGAACTAGTGTTTTAAATAAATTAATTGATTATATATAATTAAATATATAAAAATAGGATTTTAATTATATAAGCAATAGACATATATATAATACATACATATAATACATATAACATATATACACATGTATTGGTCTTTAGTATTAGGGTTTTAGGTTTTTTTAGGTGTTTAAGTATTTGGGTTTTAGTATTTCAGGTTTAAGTCTTTAGGAGTATGATTTTTAGGTTTAATAAAAAAATCAAATGTTCTAAAATATCCATATTGTATCAGATGGCTACTTTGGATCCGAAAGAGAGAATGGCATGTCCTTGCACTCTGTGCAAGTATCAAATTTATCGAAAACGATGGATTTGTATTGCACATGTTAGAGAGTATGGATCCTTTGATAAAAGTCAACTAGAAAACCTACGCTACCATTTGCATGGTCCCCCCGTTGAGCAGATGGACCCAAACGACATTGCATCGGTAACCTCTCGTGTACAAAAGAGAGCAAAAAGGGAGTTAGATGTACAAGCAAGTACTAATAGCATTACACGGAATGAGCATATGGAAGAAATGCTCCAAGCATTTTATGAGATGGACAAAGATCCTTATGGTGGAGAAGATGTCGAGAGTTTCATGGACACAAAAAAATTTCCACGATTAGAATTCAATGAAGAATATGAAAACATGCAAAGACTAGCTTGTTTACCACTTTACAATGGAGCAAAGATATATGTACTACGTGCGTCACTTGCGATGCTCAATCTGCAATCCATTTATGGATGGTCAGATAGTAGTGTCACTGAATTATTCAGATAAGTGAATTTGAAATAAACTTTCATTGTTGTATCAAAATAAATTTATTTACTAATATCATTCTAATTGCTTATTGCAGGCTTCTTAAAGATCAATTTTTGCCAGAGGGCAATGACATGCCTCCAACACGTGGAGATGCAAAAAAACTTTTATAGTCCATTGGAATGGATTATACTAACATTCATGTTTGTCCGAATGATTACATCCTCTTTCAGAATGAGTGCGAGCATCTCCATGTATGTCTAAAGTGTGGAGCAAATAGATTTAGAGAAGACCTTGTAGGCGAAGCAATCCTCGCAAAGGTTCTTCGTCACTTTCCTATTATTCCACAAATTAAGAACATGTTTAGATGCAGATCTATAGCTGAGTTAATGTCATGGCATATAAAGAGGAGGTCTACAGATGGTGTAATGCGAGTGTCTGCTGACTCTGATGCTTGGAAGAACATAGATAGTAAGTGGCTAGAGTTTGCTAGTGAGCCTTCGTACGTCTAGGCCTAGCTATGGATGGAGTAAACCCATTTGGTTTACACAGCTCTTCATGGAGCACATAGCCTGTATGTTTGGTCAATTATAACATCCCACCATGGTTGGCCACAAAGAAAGTTCATTTATTATTAGCTCTTATTGTACCAGGTAAGTATAAGGTAAAAAACATGGATGTATATCTTGCACCACTTGTGGAAGAACTGCGCATTTTATGGGATGGGATTACTGTGCATGACATGTCTCAACCTATAAGAAGACGAGACGTGCGAGTGTAAGGCATACTTATGTGGATGATGCATGATTGGCCTAGTTATGGTGAATGTTCAGGTTTATTGATTTCGGGTTACCATGCTTGTCCCTTATGTAGACCACGACTCGAAGCATGCTATTCCAAAGCACTATGTAAAACTGTCTATGAAGGACACCATAGATATTTGCATGATGGACATGTTTTACGTGAAGGACAAATTGGTCGACAAGCATAGCGCCAAATGAAAGCTAGCGATTGGAAACAACTGAGGAATTCAGAAACTCCAGTCGCTCGCATGAAACGGTTGTCCATTTTTCATGAAATACCTTATTGGAGTGAATTATTGATCAATCATTTGGTAGACCCGATGCATATTTTTTAGAATGTGGGAGAGATTCTTTGGAAGACTTTGATCCGAAAGAAAGAAAGCAAAGCACAAAGGGAGGACTTAGAAGAGTGAGGTTGTATGCGAGAGTTTTGGGCAATTACTAAGCCCAACGAAACAGTACTCTTACCAAGAGCTCCTTGGGTGCTTCGCAAGATGGAAGAGCAACAAGTGAAGAAAACAATTTCAGTGTTTCGGACACCTACTGGATGCATGAGGTGTCTAAATATTGCATTCGCATGAAACGACGATCTTGGAGGGCTCAAGTCTCATGATTGGCACAAGTTTTTACAGTTTGTGCTCCCTGTAGCCTTAAAAGATTGTCTTTTGGAGGATGTACAAAGAACCATTTATAAAATTAGTTCTTTAGTACCGTGGATCTCTTCTAAAGAGATAAATAGAGATAGCATAGAGAGTGTGAAACTGATGCTATCAGGGCTGTTTGTATGGTAGAGAAATACTTTCCCACAAGTATTCTCACTATTCAACTTCATTTAGTGGTTCATGTGGTAGATGAAGTTCCAATAGCAGGAACTGTCCATAGTCGATGGATGTTCTTCTTAGAGCACTTTATGAAGACATTAAAAGGGTTTGTTCGATAGAGAGCATGTCCAGAGGGTAGCATGGTAGAGGGATGGATTGTACAAGAGTCTCTTGTATTCATAGCTGAGTTTCTACGTATGTCAGATCCCGAAATGCCTTGCTTATGGAGCGATGATGAAGATGTTCATCTCGTAGGCGATGAACCACCAGGTAAAGGATTGCAAAGAAAAATGGATGCAACTTTCAGAGAGAAGGCAATCAAGTTTTGCATAGTTAACTCTGAGCCTATGCAGAAGTGGTTAGAAAAGTATGAGCTTGCCAAGGAGACCAATGCAAAGGAAAGAGCTCAGTTTTGAAGCAATCGTTCCACTCGATTTTTGCCTCTTCCAGAAAGTCTTCGACCTCTTCCACCTTTTCCAATGAGCATATAGCTATATACAACGGTTTCACAAGCAAAGGTAGCGGGTGAAGATATATCTGCAGAAGAAGAAGAACTCGCAAAGGGATGTGATTGGGAGTATACTACATACTATGCACTATGGTCTCATGGACGACACTTTCCGATCATAGGAATCGATAAAAATAGGTCTACTTTTGATAGTGGGCGGATTTGCAAAAAAGTAGAGCTAGTGCAAGAGATGATAATGATCAAGAAGGCCAGCTAGATTATTGTGGTTTGATTCAAGATATCTTGAAACTATCTTTTATGAAGTTTGATTACTTTGTTTTTTATATGAAATTGTTCAAAGTAGTCACCTTTGGAAGAAACGCAACAATGAGGCAGGATAAAAGTGGTTTGCTTCAAGTCGACTCCACAAAATTATGGACGGATAGAAGAGATACATTTGTACTTCCCGAACACTATGAGAAAGTTGTTTTTATACCAGATTCAAAAGAACCACAGTGGCTATTTGTTTTACAAGTCACCCCACGTAGTAGAAAAATTTGTGAGAACATAGATGTAGACGAAAGTCCATCTATAGTGGACTCAGAGATTCATTCGATAGTCGAGGAGGAAGAGATCATTGTTCGAGAAGAAGAGGTCATTGAAGAAGACAAAATACAGGACAAAGCAATAGATGATGATCAGGAAGAAACCAACATAGCAAGTGATTTAGAAGTCATCAGTATAGAGATAGATATTCTAGGTGCATCGGATCTCCAAGAGGATGCTAGACTAGAGGATTTTTTAATCAAACACTTGTACGTACTAATTTTTGTTTTTTTTTTTGCTAGGCTTTTTTGTACACTACCATTTCTCTATATTACCTTTATTATCACATGCTAATTATTTGAGTTCTTTTTTTACAGAGCACGATGGGAGACAGTCCTCCAGTCACTCCACATTCCATGACAGAGGAGCAGTTCTTAGAGTTCATCTCTCAGGTACCTCCCACGTATATGGCCGCTATGCCACAGTATTGGATCACTCGTGGTAGCACTCCCACCAGCCTCACTCTTGGTGGCCTCACTCCCGCTAGTGTCACTCCTGCCAGTGTCACTCATGCCAGTGTCACTCCTGCCGGCATCACTCCTATGGGTGGTGCTACTCCCATTGGAGGTATGTCTCCTAGCTTTATGACTCCACCACGACCATCTTTTTAGCCATCCCCTACTGGCTCTAGTAGTAGACATGTGCGTTCGACACCTCAGTGTGATATAGGTTTTGGCCCGTCTCGTAGGTCGAGGTCACGCTCTGGAGTAGGAGGTCCTAGGAGTGGATCTACAGGTAGGTCTGGAAGAGGTGGCTGTTGTGGAGGTAGTGCGATGGACGTTGTGTCACCCGCTTCTACTCCTTGGACGATTACCTCAGATGTAGGTATGCCATGTGGTACACTACGTGGAACACCACGTATACCTTGGGGTGCTCATGACCAGGATGACTCTAAGGTAAATAGTATCCGAGATGGAGCTCCAGTGATGGATGCGATTGGCAAGCAATGCATGCAGGTATACGACAGCTTTGCTCCATATAGTTTGGACACTCTATTATGTTGAAATGGAGTGAACAAGATAAAGATAGGAAGAATTATATCACACAGGCGATTTATCAGGAGTTTCGACCAGCCAATGGACAGCCTCTTGTCAGTTCAAAGTGGATTCTGCACACTACACGTGAAGTTATATCCCATCGACGATCCAAGGCTTGTGATGCTTTCAAAGCAGGCTTACCAAAGCCTGTATGGTTAGATGCTTAGGAGTGGGATATGATTTGCGACGAGCAGCAGCAGACTCCTGACCGATATTGCTAGCAGCGAGATGCCACATCCACACGTTTAATTACAGTTGGACCGTCACATTTGGACAGCGGCAGATATGACACGATGCGTCATGAGTTTGTAAGTACCATTTGATTTATTGAATTTGTTTGTGTTAAGCTTCTCATGTATGTTCCTCTAATGTTTTGTATATTTGTTGCAGGAGCTGGCAATGGGTCGTCCTCCAACACGAATAGAGGAGGCTTATGGATATCGTCATGGATTGATTGCACTATTGGAGGACTTGGAGGGATGCAGTGCAGTCATTTCATGGGAGCGTTTGTGATGAGGTGATGAATTTATAAACTTGGTTTTTACTTGTTCTTTGTAAATCTCATGTGAATTTATCTCATTTCATGAATGTTCTTTGTTGCAGGACTGTTGATATGGAACATTCTTTGCATGTGCATGTGCATGGCAATGGCATACAAAAATTTTGTATTTGATTTTTATATGGCACTGCCTACCTTAGTGCCACATTTTGTAAAAGCATCATATATGATAGTGGTTTGCCGCACTCTTGTACATCCTTCATTTATGAAATATATAAATCTTCTTGTACATGGTTCATGGTTCATGGTTCATTCTGATTATCTCTTTTGTGTCCAATAATATTCTGTTTTATGAAATCATATTTCGGTTGACATTAGAGAACACATCACATACTCAGTTTTTTTTGGGCAGAGTGTATTATCTTTTGCTAAGCAATGTCATGGTAATGTTGTTGTAGCAAAAGACAACACACTTAGCCCAAAAAAAATTTTGCAAATATGGTCATTGGTATAAGCGATGGTACTCCCAGTAATGCCATCGGAATAACCGTCGGTACACCCAGTGGGTGTCGATATATGCAACAGTACTTTTAGCAGTGGCGCCAGTATAACTGTTGGTATGGGCATCAGTAATACCGATGTTTATACCGACACATATACTGATGCGTATACCGATGCTCATACCGACACCTATACCGGCGCTTTATTACCGATGCGTATATCGACACCTACATCAACATCAAGGGAAAATATGCGCGTTCATTTCCCTCAGTAAAAACCTCGGTATACGGCCGATCTGTTGTAGTGACAGCTCATTTTTGGGGTGAACAAATTGTAGTTTGAACTAAAGAAGAGCTATTGTAATTGTGTTTGGATCTTAATCAAAGCTTCCATTGTCTCACTCTTTGTTCTTACTTTTGTGTGTGTCTGTGTGTATGTGTGTGCATGCTTGTGTGCTTCTCCATCACCACTTGTGCACATCACTTGCTTAAGGTCTTCATAACATCCTCATGTCTTCCAAGATTGACATTAAAGGAGGTACTACTCATCACTGAGCTACACCAAATTTTGGCACCGTTGCTGGGGATCGAGCTTTGAGGAAGAGCGTATGATGGTAAGATGTAGAGTGGAGACGTTGGAGTCATAGGTATTTTCTTCAGTTTTCTCTATTTTCTTTTATTTTCTTCACCATTATCATCACCATCATCATCCTTACCAACTCCCACCTCCATCTCCATCTTTACAAAATTTTTAGTTTTTGGTCATATCACCTTCCCCATTCCATTCCCCTCATTTCACTTGTGAGAGAGAGCGAGAGAGCGATTGTGTGCTTGTTGTTTTTGTGTGTTTTCTAAGATTTTTGCAGGGATCAACATCTCCAACAGCTGTACCAGCTCCACCAAGTAAAAAAATTTGACTGTGTAGGTCTAGAGGCATTGACTTTTGTCAATCGCGATTGACAAAAAAGTTGACCATTTTGCAAAACAAAGTGCATAAACATGATGCTTAGGCCTAGGGGATCCTAAATGTGTGGTTAAACTTTTAAAATTCCTCAGTTTTTAGTCAATCGCGGCTGATAAACAATGATGGACAGATCCCAATGGACTAGTCAATCGCAACTGACACGTCGATCGTGACCAACATGGTCCACGACCGATTGACCAGGATCGTAGAGTCATCATGTGCCAGGTGTCAATCACGATCGACCCATCGATCTCGACTAACTCATCGATCGTGACCGATAGCCCCGACAGACGTGTCCATCATGATGGACACAGTCAATGATTGTTTGACCATGATTGACTGAATTTTTGGGCCATGTGTCAATTGTGATTGACCCATCAATTGCAACCACAACCATGATAGACCTGTCAATCGCGACTGACTAGTCGATCGCGACAAACACATCAATCGCAATTGGCAAACCAATCGATCGTGATTGATGAGCAAATTCGACACTTTATTAAGGGTCAATAAAGCATAAAGAAACCTTAGAAACCACTATGAGCTATTATTGAGTGCTTGTTTCACCTGTTTTGACACCCAAGTGCCTGATTAGCTATAACTTCTTCATATGAACTCCATTTGCTACAATTTGGGTCACCTTGGAAAGCTCGATGAGAATCCTACATGGACATCCACTGGTTTTTGTAATAATCATATGTGGCGTTCTAGTATAGTTGTTTTTAAGTTGACCATCAGTCGGTACTAGGGAGTGAGAATACTGTTTTGGAAAAAAAAGGAAGGCAAGGGTCTATACTTTTCAGTGTATGTTGAAGGGTGCTTTTGTCTGTCAATACATTGTAGTCAAGTCCATTTTTTAACTGGTAAAATTTCAGAGGTCTATGGTGTGCAAGCAAGGATTTCAGGCAACTTTAGCAAGGTGATCACTGAGCTTGGGCAAGCGCATCCTGGGCTTGATTGCCAATCAATAGGCAACGGACTTGAGGTTGGAAATTCTCTTGAAACCCCCTCTGTCAATTCCTAGCTTAGGCTAAGTACAGAAAGAGGTGTTGATTAATTTGGGCCACGTTAAGCATTGTCAAGTCCAAGAACTTTAATCATTCAAGTGCAAGTACAATTAGATTACATTTGTGTAACACCCTAAGGGAAAAGAATTCAAATCAAGCGATCAAACTCAAGTACGATAAAACTCAAGTGTTCCTTGTGACAAAGATTGTTTAGGCAAGAAGTGACAACCTAAGAAAATTAAAAAGAACAAGTGAATATTACAAAAGAACTCAACAACGAGGTTGTACTAGGAAAATTGAGATAACCACCAAGGCATATGAACCTTAGATCAAGTTGACATCTAGGGAAATATAGAGAAAGCCTTAGGTCTTCAGAGGCTAGTGTCAATCACACTGCTAGGTCTTGGGTCCAGCAGTTGAGCATTTACCCGCACTACCCTAGCTCTGAAACTAGTGAATCCGAGATGTCTTATGGTATGGAGAGACCCACAGGAAGTTCAGGTGTGGCGTACTTAGAGAAACCTGAAGGCCCCTACAAAACTCAACTTGAATACATCAAGACCAACCAATTAGGTGCTTGCATCCATGAGGACGGTCTTAGAAAATCTATTGTGCAAATTAAAACCCCTGATCAACCTTTTGGACTAGAACATCGAGTGGTGAAGTTCGAAAGTGGTGCATACCTAGATAAGGAAGGAACAATGTATGTAGTCACCAACCAATCGGATAGAACAGATGAATTTGGTAATGTGATTCCAGAGACAAACATAGGTGACATAGAGCAAGGAAACTTAGGAGGAGAGCCTAGAACTCCTCGAGGCAAATCAATCTTAACTAGAATCATCACTCCAAAGTGGGTCCCACAAGAGACAATAAGAGCATAGATTTGCTCTTAAACTGAGAGACTGACGAGGCCTTTTGGAGGTATAAGACTGACCAGCCTAATGAAGGAGGAATGTTCACAATCTATGAGTTTAAAGATCCTGATAGCCTAGGCAAAGTAACCTACTTAGACAATACTTCAGAGAGGATCTTCTTGGTCACAGAACATGGTAGACATGCCTACACTTGGAAGGGTGAATTTGTTTTTCCCCAACCAAGATCTAATGTCTCCTATGGGCACCAAGGAGCTGGAACATCCCAAGTCCATGGAGCTCACAGGGACAGGAGTAGAGATAGGCTGGAAGTAAGCTTTGCTAACCCACTAGGAAGAGAAAGAATGAGAATAGAGATGGATAGAGCGGAAACTGAGAGACCTAGAGACCAAAGGAACCAAAGAAATACAGATGAATTTCCTTTTCCAAGACCTAGGGAACACACGAGAACCTTGAGGCCTACACAACTAGTTAAGTCCATGAAGAATTTCTTTGATGGCACCGAAGACCCGTATGATCATGCGGTAGAATTCAGGCAAGTCTTAAGAGCCGAGCAAGTTGATGACTTGTTCACAAAGTACAATGCCTTTGGGTTAACTCTCAAGAACACATCCCTTACATGGTTTCAACCGCTTTACCAAGGCGAGTTCAGGAACATAGACCAACTTCCAAAGGCTTTCATCACAGAATTTTCTAAGAGTGGCATCAAACACAACACCTCCTCATTGATACATAGCTTCAAGCAGACACCTCAAGAAACAGTTAGACTTGCAGGAAGAAGATTTAGGCAATACCTAGAGAGATGCCCCATTCCTAAGTTACCTACACCAACCAAACAAGTGGCTTTATTCTTGGACAGATTGTTAAGTACCAAATTGAGATCATATGTGTTCTTGAAGGACCCTATGACCATAGAAGAGTGTGTGCGCATGTGCATAGACATTGAGGATAACCTAGGGGAGGAATTAGAGCTTTCAAAAATCTACAAAGGTTTAGATAGCTCTACTAGCCTCAATTCAAATCCATCCACATCTATTGAGGAAATGGCGGAGAAAGTAGCTCATAAGTTAGGAGTCTCAAGAAAACAAATACCAAAGTTTTCCCCAGTGAAAAGATGGTATACTTGCGGAGGTGACCATGTGGCGAGTGTATGTCCGATTATGGCTCAACCCCAGGTGAACCCTAGCAGCCAATACTACACCATTGAGCGAAGATACACCAACCACACCGCGCAAGATTGCCCATACAATAAGAAAACAATTAGGCAAACTTATCCACAGCCATAACAAGGAAGATACTAGAACCAATACCGACCACAACAATATGGCAGACCACAACAACCCTATCAGTAACCCTACCAAAACCAACAAAGTGTTAGCGGCCGCCGGATTGAAAGATTGTATAACTGAAATCTTACTTCACACATGCAAAAGGTTGTTACGCAGGCACGATGTATTCTTTTATATAAAGCAATGAAAAGAAAGACACGCAAGAGAGAGACGATTCGTGGAATCACCAGACTGTTCGTCTGGGGGATTGCCTGAACGCTGCTGTAGCGCTGTTGTCTAATTTCTGCGTACTCTGATTGTACTGTGTGTATCTGTGTTTTGTTACCTATCGATCTCTATTGAGGTTGCGAGTTCTATCTACATCTAATAGATCGTGAACTGTTGTCTGAGTAAGTTGTTTGTGAATCTCTATTGGGTTATGGTGTTAGTCCGCACATTGTGTGTTACCCCTTCTTGGAATGTTCTACCCGTGGTTGGTGAAGTCTGAGTAATTGTGGTAGCCTTCTGGTATTCAGATCTGTATTATGTCGGCTGCAGTGTTGGAATCTATCTTCATACGGTAAAGAGAAGTACAGTAAGGGTCTTTTTAAGTTGCGCACTGAGTCGTCAGTACTGTGTGTTTGAACTATCGAGTTCCCTGTGTCTACGGTGTTGTCTGATTGTTTATATCCATTCGGTGAAGGTTGACGATTACTCTTGTTTCTGGTATTTTCAATAAGTTTATGTGTAGATGCAACATCGCATCTTAGCGTATTCGGTACATGTGGTTGAGCTAAGACTGTGAACGGTAATGTCTAAGTACATCAGATTTTGTTAGAGCTCTCAGCAGTAGTATATTGCTGAGCAGTGAGTTTGGGAACTAAGTACAGGGCCTCTATATAACAGACCCCTTCCACTCCCAAGAACCCAAGAATCACTTAAACGCACTTTTGATAGTTAGAAGGAAGCAACAACATTTAACACTGGCGCCGTCTGTGGGAAGGTGGCATCAAGATTGCCGTTTATCTATCGAAAGTGTTATCAAGATTGCCATTTATCTGTGGGAAGGTGGCAACAGAACAGATTGTTGCAAACCTATTGTGAAAACGTGACTGTAAATTTTTAATCGACAATAATAGTACGCGATTAGTACAAAAGATGATACATGCCGGTTACTCGATCCGGTGAAACGTATCCAAAGAACTGCCAGCCTGGGGTACTTAATTTGCTAAAAACGACTCCGGGAGGTAGAAGTACAACTAGGTCTAACCCAGTTGTCAAGAAAGTAAAGAACGTTAGTAGTGATTCCGGTCATATTCCGGTGGAACGTGTTATGCCTCTGGTAAATTCCGATACTATTTTGGCACAGTCTGTCGAAGATATAGTAACTCCAGAATCTACCAGGATGCAGCCTGAAGTTAGTTTAACAACATTGGATAAAGATTCAAATCTGTTTACGACTATAAACACTTTAGCCAAGGAAATTAGTGAAGGAGAAAAAACACCTTGTATTGGCGAAAATTCGACACATTCCGGTGATATTTCGGTAACAGTTACTAAAAGATCGCAGTTTTTCGGCAACGGTTTACCCTTTCTTGGTGAATCTTCAGCCGAGTCACCGCTATTGGGAGTAAGTTTCCCTACATTTGACTTCAAGAAGGAAGGAAACTTGTTCGAAACTGAGATTCGAAATATACTGAACAAGATTATCGAACCGGAAAGTGCACAAGCTGATACAGACTCTAACGGTTCAGATATTCAGCCTCGGAATACAGGAGATAGTCACCATACAACCATCAGCACGATGAACGAACAACAACAACAACAACTATTTCTACCCAGGCCGACTCCAACAGGAGTAACGTACACTAAATTCGGTGGATTCCCAGGAGATGACCCGGATGCTCATGTACGCACGTTTGAGATAAGCTACGTAGTGCTCAATCATCCACCTGATCCGGCGTATAAGGCTATTGTTTTCCAATCGACATTGGTCAACGAAGCAGCTAGATGGCTTACAGAATATGATATTAACCATTTCGGCACTTATGAAGCAGTAAGAGATCAAGGTTGGAGGATTTACAGAAGATCTGGAGTGGTTAAAAGTAAATAAAAATGTAGCCGAAGACCCGACCAGACACATGTACTGCACTACATGCAAGAATTCAGGCCATAGTAGTACCACTTGTGCACTTAATCAGTTGTTTTGTGCTATCTACAACACTACCGGACACACCACCGAAAACTGCGCATATAACGCCAAAGTGCAGGGAACAGCAACTGTCAATGCAATTATACAGGAACCAAGGCAGCCAGCAAATCATTATGTACCTCCGCAAATGAGAAACAACCAGCAACAAGGATATCGAAATTACAGAGGACAGAGAAATAATAACTACAAGGCAAACCGCTGGCAGGCCGGACCACCACTGGAAAATCCCAATTTGCCACCACCACGTTGTCATTTCTGTGGTGAATTTGGTCACATTAGAAGATTTTGTAAGGATGCAGCTGAGTATGATCAGAGGAAGAAAGAACGTCAAAACCCAATGGCTAATATGGTACAAATCACACCACTAGAAACGCACGTTGCAGTAATTCAGACCCGATCCGGTAAGCAACTGCAACCAGCAGCAGAAATATTTGAACCAGGCATACACGAACAACAAAGGATGTACGATAAAGCTAGTAAATGGACCACCGCAGAACCTCCAGTCTTCCCAGATCCTATTCCGGTGACACAGACTCCGTTAATCAAGGAAGGAACACCACAACAGGATTCTAATTCAGCAGCAGGCACATCATCTTCAACAGGCGCATCATCTTCAGAATCTGTGGAAAATACAACCCAATCACAAAAGGCCTGGGAAATTTTATCTAAAGCATCTATCACTCTTCCTCTGGGCCAATTACTTGCACTAGTACCAGGGGTTCGACAACAATTCCAACAGCAGTGCAGTCCTGTGCCTTCTTGTATTCTAGCAACGACAACAGTGCAACCGGAACCTGATTCTACGATCGATCGTTCAGTTCCTTTAATTACGGTATGGTATAAAAATCATAAAATCACACAGGTACTACTGCACTGTGTAAAAAGTTAGGGTGGACTAACATCGAACCAATTCATTTTTTTGTCAGAATGGCCGACCAGTCAAGAGTCCATCCCGTAGGACTTGTCCGGAATGTACCAATAACTTTGCAGGGTACCACATTCAAGATGACCTTTGTCGTCTTAGAATTACCGGAATCCACCCTGGACTATAATCTTCTTTTTGGCCGTCCTTGGCTGAAGCAAGCCAAGGTGATACAAGATTGGTCTGCATAGGAACTCACTTTCAAAGACAATAATCGTAAATACGTGGTAAAATTAGATGCTATACAACCTTGCGAGTTGCATGCTAGACCGTATTTTGCAGAACCAGTCCATATGCTAGATGGGTTGTCAGATGATGAAGAAGAAGAGTTTCTGAAAAATAACATTGACTTGATCTCCCTAGGAACTGTTGATCTACAATCTGTTGTAGATAATTGGAATCCTTCAGTTTGTACGGTGTTGACTGTAACAGAAAAAGATATGAAAGAAGATAAGGCTACCATAGATGACGCTGATCTACAACAACTTTTTAAGCCATCTGAGAATACAGAGAAGCCTCGACAATTTTATGTTCCAGAAGATCAACTGACCACTTACAATTTAGGTGATGAAGAAAATCCACGACCTGTTAAGATAAAGGAGAGCTTACCGGAATTATTTCAATCAGATCTAATCCAACTACTTCGAGAATTTTCTGATGTATTTGCATGGGATTACAAGGATATGAAGGGTTTGGACCCGCACATCTATCAACACAGGGTCATGCTGAAGCCGGAAGCAAAACCACTTAAGCAACCCAGCTACCGGATGAATCCAAACTATGCATCACAAGTAAAGGCAGAACTTGATAGGCTACTCAAAGTCGGATTTATTGTACCAGTAGAGCATGCTGAATGGATCTCACCAATTGTTATTGTCCCTAAAAAGGATAAGCAGTTACGAATATATGTAGATTACCGGAAACTGAATGCAACTACAGTACCTGATCCATTTCCGCTACCTTGTCTAGACACAATGGTTGATAGAGTAGCAGGACATGAAATGTACTCATTCCTAGATGGATACAGTGGTCATAATCAAGTTAGAATGGCTGAACAGGATATACGGAAAACCGCCTTCATTACCAACTGGGGTGTTTTCGCATGTACTGTTATGTGGTTTGGATTAAGGAATGCCCCAAGTACGTTCCAAAGGTGTATGTAGGAAATATTTTCTCCTTACCTTACCTCTTTTATGCAAGTATATCTTGACGATTTTTCAATTTTCGGTAAGATGATAGCACACCTGTTCCATTTACGGTGTTGCTTTGAAAAGTGCAGAGAATACAAACTCTGCTTGCACCCAAACAAATCTGTGTTTGCGGTTTCATGAGGCAAGCTACTTGGTCACATTGTATCTGCACAGGGCATACAGGTGGATCCAGATAAAATCACAGCTGTGTTAGAAGCACCTGAACCCACTACACCTAAGGAAGTAATGCGCTTCATGGGCCAAGTAAGATGGCATGGACGACACTTACGATGGCTTGCTCACTTGGCAATACCACTGAACAGATTAATCACCAAGACTCCTCGACAGTTTGAGTGGACTCAGGAATGTCAGATAGCATTTGATCGTTTAAAATGTTTATTAACACAAGTTCCCATCTTACAGCCTCCCGACTGGGATCACCCCTTTCATATATTTGTTGATGCTTCAGATATAGCAATCGGCAGCGTTCTAATGCAACAAACCGATAAGTGGTTCATACCAGTGTACTATGCAAGTCGAAGATTGGCCCCTGCTGAAAAGAATTACTCTGTAACAGAAAGAGAATGTCTAGGTCTAGTATATTCTGTCAAGAAATTCAGGCATTATTTACTGGGCCGTAAATTTACTTTTCATGTAGATCATGCTGCACTTGTCTATCTAGTTCGGCAACAGCATCTAGGAGGTCGATTAGCACGGTGGGTCCTGCTTTTACAAGAATTTGACTACGAAGTTATTCATTGACCAGACAGTTCACATGCCTTAGCAGATTTTCTGTCTCGCTTAGATTCCGGTGAAGCTCCGGTCGGTATAGATGACACAACACCAGCAATTTATGTCTTTGAACTAACTAATGATGAGATTACAGACCCACCTATGCCATCTACATATTATGATTAGATCTTAACCTTCCTCACTGATGGATACCTTCCTACTCAGATTTCTACGGCAATATGCAGGAAAATTGCAATTTTCAGTCGCCGATTTCGGTTGATTGTTGGGGAATTATACTATATAGATCACACTAGAGTTTTACTTCGCTGTATTCCACCACATGAAGTTAACTCAGTCATTAATTTGGCTCACTCAATTCCTTCCGGTGGCCATTTTGCTACAGACTTAACACACCGGAAAATTCTGCAAAGTGGTCTCTGGTGGCCTACTATGTACAGGGATGTATTGCAGTTTGTCAAAAAATGTGATAATTGTCAGAGGTCTGGATAGCCATTACCACGTCATTATTTTCCGCTACAACCTGTCCTGCCATTAGAACCTTTCCAGAAGTGGGGTCTAGATTTTATCGGACCAATTACACCTCCAGCAATCCTCAGTAATAATCGCTATATTTTGACATGTACAGATTATGCTACCAGATGGGCAGAAGCCTGGGCTTTACGATCTGTTACAGCTGTTGCCGTAGCAAAGTGTCTGCTAACCGATGTCTTTCCACGTTTTGGTTTACCACTGGAACTTGTTACAGATCAAGGCACTAATTTTTTCAACAATTTAATGAAAGTACTCACACATTCATTCCAGGTCACGCATAAGTTTAGTTCTCCTTATTATCCTCGTGCTAATGGTTTGGCTGAAAGTACAAACAAAACTTTGTTGAATATGCTTTGGAAATTGATTATGGAAGCACCGGAAAGATGGGATCAACTGCTACCTGCAGTATTATGGGCATACCGGACTACATACAAGGTAGCAACAGGATTAACCCCTTTCAAACTAGCTTATGGATTAGAAGCAATAGCACCGATGGAGATAGTTATACCAATTTTACGAGTAGCAATCACTCAGAAACTGCTACCTGAAGAATCACTATCATTTCGGTTGGATACACTCAGAGAATTAGACGAGCAACGATGGCACAGTTTTTTGACTATGCAGGAAGTACAGCTAAGACAAGCTCGAACACATGATCGATATCTAAAGACTCCAATTTTTTCGATGGGACAACTTGTACTCTTGTACAATGCAAAGTCGAATCGCTCTGCTGGCAAATTCAAGTTACGATGGTTTGGTCCCTACCAGATTTCTGAACAAGTGGGCCCAGCAACTTTTTGATTGACTACGTTGACCGGAATCCCTCTTCCGAAAGTCATCAACGGTTCGAAGCTGTGGCCGTATCAACACGCATCTAACCCGCACTGAAACGTTTTGCGGTTGGCCGCGTCTTTTGGCGTTCACTTTTCTTTTCTTTTCTTTTCTTTTATTTTGCGTGCTTAATAAAATAAGTATGTAAATATCCGCGTTTTGATACCTAATTATGTCCACAACCGCCCTACCCTTTCCAGCTACTCACGCATGCACACCGAAGTTAAGAATTATAATTTCAATACCGCGCGATGATTAGTCATCCTTGATTGCTCTCCACTGCAACGCATCTACTTAACCTTTTTTGTTTCACCGAAAATCGCTATTGTGTTTGTGTGATTTGTGCTCTGTGTACTTACCCCGTGCTCTGTGTGCTTGTGCTTACTGTCTTCGTGTGCGCCATGGAAGCTTTGGCTAACTATGCCGCCTTCCGTGATGGACTCCCTGTAGACGTATGAGAGTTCCTGTGCATTCGTGGGTTATGCAACTTCGTTGAACTGCCTTGGCATTCAGTGGAGTCCCACCCATTCTTCGCCCAAATCATCTCCGCCATCGCCAACACACCTGCCACCGAGCAGAGTTGGCCGATCACCTCCCTCCCATCCCGTACACTTATCACATTCCAAGCTTTTGCAGAAGACTCCCTTCGCAAGGTCGGGAAAATGGCCCGAGTCTGCCAGTCGCTAGAATGGTTGAGTTATTTCCTAGGTATTCATCAAACGAGTATGCGATTCTCTGTCGATCAGAACCGGAAAGATCAGCCCTCCAATTCTTAGTAGCCATTCTCAACCTACAGAAACGCACCTATGGAATATCCCGCCCCTTCTACTCCGCCATAGAATTAGCTGCTCAAGAACCAGTCAACTTCGCATCATTCTTCTTCCACCGCATTCACCGAGAGTGCGTATCCATTATTAAACAGGTGAACAAAGGAGGCATGCCAAGGTCCAGATTTCCGCACATCCTGTCATTCCTTTTTCCGGCAATACTTGCAGCACAACCACCACCCCGAGGGCCTGTTCTGCGACATGAAGAATCTGTACAACTATGGGACGATGAAGAAGAAGATGAAGAGGAGCTAAACCAACTATTCCGTAGAAAGAGGATCAGAATCAGTTCTTTAGAGAGTGAAGCACAAGGATCTGCCGAAGGAAACAAAGATGAAGACAAAGAAGAAGCAAAATAGGACGAAGAAACATTCCACGACACCATAACATCGATGCAACATGAATCCTCCGCACAATCATCTTCCCAGGAGCAACAAGAACAAGAAAATCATACTAAAGCCGACACAACCTCTACCGAAGAAGCATCACAACAACAGTCTGAAAGGGAACAAGAAGCAGATGAAGAACAAGTTGCTAAAGAAGCATTTGAAAGGCTTCTTAGGGCAGTTGAGTCCACAGTCGCAGACACTGCACAACAAAACATAGATAAGGTAACATCTCATACTGTCCTTCCCACTCCCCCACAGGAACCACCAATCGACCCCATTATCCCCATCCAACCCATCCAACCCATCCAACCCAACGAAACCACTGATTCTTCATCCTCATCCCTCAACTACTCTCCACCGAACTCCCAACAACTGCTCACCGCCTCCTCATCCCAACCACGACCTCAGCTGCCACTTCCGACGATTCCTGTAATTTCTGATTTGGCCAACATGGGTCAATTACTCATTAACCTATCACAGCAACTGCCAATCCAAATGAAAGAAGCCACAGACAGCATCCGCAATGAGCTACAACACAAGGTGGATGTTCTAGAAGCAGACATCACGCCACTGCAAGAAGAGATAGATGCAGTTAAAGCCGAAAACCATCAGCTCAACTCACAGATTGCCAATCTCCAAGCTCAACTTGCAGAACAACAGACGATTACCAATCAGAGAGATGCGGCCGTGGCGGAACTCACAAAGAAAGAAGAGTTATTACAGATTGCAAATGAAGAAATCAGTAAAATGAAGCAAGATATCCAGGAAAAGGAAGATGCAAGGATCGCCTTAGGAAACTTGCTCGAAGAAACCAGAATTCAGCTACAAGAATTAGTGCAGCAAAACCAAGAACAGCAGAGGCAGGCTAAAAGAACAGAAGAAGAACTTCAAAGAACCAATGAAAATTTAGCAGATGTCAACAATATGCTCAAACACTACTTAACCAAGGAAGCACAGACACAGAAGCTAATTGCAGATCTCAGACACGAAAAAGAATCATATACAAGAATAGTAAACTTTCAGATTCAAGAAATCGAAAGAAGAGAGAATCAACTGGAAAATCAGAAGGAAAGAGTACAGAAGATGGAACAACAGATTGCCAAAATAAAGACATCCAGAGATGCGGCGCTGGCAAACGAGTTTTATTTACAGGAAGCCTTTCTGTAGACCCAAGCAGAAATTTTGCTCAATGAAGCCATAGCCCTAAGTTCGGTACGAATAGACGCACAGTTAATAGAACCGGACACCCTAAAACAGTTATTAAAAACTCTAAAGAAAAAGATCGCCTGAACCTTTAGATTAGCTAGAAATATGTACTTAGAAGGTATTATCGATGAGCAATAATTTTGTAAAACCTGCGGGTTCGAGTCCACCGTGCGTTCTAGAGTGTTAGCGGCCGCCGGATTGAAAGATTGTATAACTGAAATCTTGCTTCACACGTGCAAAAGGTTGTTACACAGGCACGATGTATTACAGCAGCTGTTGTCTAATTTCTGCGTACTCTGATTGTACTGTGTGTATTTGTGTTTTGTTACCTATCGATCTCTGTTGAGGTTGCGAGTTCTATCTACATCTAATAGATCGTGAATTGTTGTCTGAGTAAGTTGTTTGTGAATCTCTATTGGGTTATGGTGTTAGTCTGCGCATTGTGTGTTATCCCTTCTTGGAATGTTCTGCCCGTGGTTGGTGAAGTCTGAGTAACTGTGGTAGCCTTCTGGTATTCAGATCTGTATTGTGTCGGCTGTAGTGTTGGAATCTATCTTCATACGGTAAAGAGAAGTACAGTAAGGGTCTTTTTAAGTTGCGCACTGAGTCTTCAGTACTGTGTGTTTGAACTATCGAGTTCCTTGTGTCTACGGTGTTGTCTGATTGTTTATATCCATTCGGTGAAGGTTGACGATTTCTCTTGTTTCTGGTATTTTCAGTAAGTTTATGTGTAGATGCAGCATTGCATCTTAGCGTATTCGGTAACGTGGTTGAGCTAAGACTGTGAATGGTAATGTCTAAGTACAGCAGATTTTGTTAGAGCTCTCAGCAGTAGTATATTGTTGAGCAGTGAGTTTGGGAACTAAGTACAGGGCCTCTGTATAACAGACCCCTTCCACTCCCAAGAACCCAAGAATCACTTAAATGCACTTCTGATAGTTAGAAGGAAGCAACAACGTTTAACAAAAGGCCTCAGCCTGTGTTAGCTCAGCAACCTCCAATCCCAGCCAATGTGATTCCAGTGAAGTACGCAAATGTAGAAGAGAATCAGAATAGAGCCATAGTGCCAATAACACCATTGCTTTCAGAAAGTGACCCTAGTGATCTTAGTTTTGACTCTACTCACATTGATAGCCCACAGGCTTAATACATGTAGTCACCTGAGCATAATGAGTTATACTATTATGAAGACCCGAGTGAGCCTAATTGGGAGCCAGATTATGCAAATGTCATGTACACAAATCCTAACTCTCGACCTCAACCTACGTAGGTAAGACCCCCATTCCCTAGACGACCATGCTACTGATGTCAAGGAGATCACCTCATTTGTGATTGCCCTATGCCTGCACCTATACAACCTCAAGCTGTGACAATTCAGGGTTTTTGTTTTGATTGTGGGAAAGAGCATCTCTTGCGAGGTTGTCCTAAGAACCCCAATAATATGCCGAAAAATCCAGCCGCCTCTTTAACTTCCCTAGTTCAGCTAAGACATAGTTGCACTTTGATGGACTGCTAGAAAGATTGGAGAGTCTAATTGCAAAATCTGAAAAGGACCCCGCTTCTCAAAGTAAGGACAAGGCAAGTGAAAGGATAATCCTTCCTGTCCAAGAAGCTTATGTGCCTAACTCCACAGAACCAGACACATCTTCTTCTATGAATTGATATTCCCTAGAATTTCTAAGAGAGATTCAAGAAGAGAAATGGGCTAAAGAAAGTGAAGCTTCTCCTCCCATTGAACTTCTAGAGGACTTGCATGATCAATTCCCACACGACATTCCTTCCATTTATGGAGAGCAGGAGAGTACCCAATCTTAGGAGAGATTAGACTTCATGTCTAATTCCTTACACAAACTACCTCATTTCACAGGCCCATGGGAAGCTAAGTCTACTTGTATGAGAGCACCCACGGTCATGGTAAGAAATGAAGACTCAGTTATTACCAGTGAAAAACACTAAAGTGCACTGCAATCTCACTTTAGAAGAGCTACTCAAGGTTAGGCTAGAACTATGGAAACATGTAGCCAATCAAGTGCCAGAAGTAGCAAAACCTCGTTCCTAGGTAGGATCTCATAGAACAGTGCCACAAATACCCTTGGACAAGATAGGAGACATGAGCGAAGGAGAAGAAGGAAACACCTATCTTCCCATTACCCATCAAGGATACACAACCAAGGCAATTTTGGATTCCGGCGCAGGAGTTGCAATTGCTACCACTTCCTTATGGAAGCGTTGGGGCAAGCCAGCACTCAGACCAACTAGAATGAAATTGTAGATGGTCGATGGTCACATTGAGAGGCCCTTAGGACTGCTAGAAGGAATAACTCTCACTACATGTGGTGTCGAGTTCAAGCATACTTTTGCCATATGTGACTTTAGCAAGAATCACGCCTATGAGATGATTTTGGGAAGACCATTTATGCAGATTGCAAGTGGTAGAAGATTGGGGTACCAATTCTTTGTATTTGCAACACTTAGGTGTTACTACCAAAGTCAATCTCAAGGATTACTCTCATAGAGACGTACCCCCTATTCAATGGAATTCCATCCATAGAGCTAAGGATGATACAGAGTCAGTGCATTCTATAGGATCAGGATCCTCATGTATGCATGAAGGCACCCACTTATGGAGGGGAAAAAGCTAGAGAGGTAGGTGCAAAGGAAACTCGTAGATCAATTCAAGACCCAGCCTATGCACCTGTAGTATTCCCTCTCGAAGAATTTGAACCTCATGGTTGGGCAGAAATTTTAGCAACAATGGATGTAGCCATCAATGAAGAACAATGGACACCCCACTGTGACGAGGACGGCTATGACATTTCAGTTTTCACAATAGAGCCAATCATGTGCGATTCGGTTATTGAAGAATGTGAACCTAGCACTAATGCATTCAAGGATGCAAGTGACTCTGATCTAGATTCAATAATTATGGAACCACTTTTTGCATCAGATGAGGAATATTTCTACAAAGTAGAAGTTCACCCTTAGAGACATGAAGAACTTACAAATGATGTGAGATTAGCCACACAGGTAACCACTAAGAATGAGGGCAAGAAAAGGAAGAAGAGAGAAGTCAACCCAGGGGAGGAAGAATCTTTATTTGAGGTCCTTGAAAACTTTAAGAAGTATGAGATAGAAGATAGGAGAGTCATGATAAGAATGCCTAAACGTGATGCACAAACAAGAGAGGCCTATGATAACAAGAAAACCACCAAGAAAATTGTTGTAACCATAGAAGAGGGAGAAGAGAGATGCACCTACATAGGACATGACCTGACTAAGGAAGAAGAGCACCAGTTGATAGCCTTGCTAAGAGAATACAGAGATGTATTGCCTTGGAGTTAGAAGGACTCGAAAGGTGTAGACCCTGACATATGCTCACATACAATATCCATGACCTCAAATGCCAAACCCTCTAAGTAGAAGCCATACACATATAATGATAACTATGCTGCTAAGATCAAGGAAGAGATAGATCATTTGGTTGAAGCTGGATTCATCTATGAAATTGATCACACTGAGTGGGTATCCCCCATCATAGTGGTGCCCAAGAAGAATGGAAAGTTATGTGTATGCATTAACTTGAAGAAAGTTAACGCAACCACTATTAGAGATAGTTATCCGCTTCCTATCGCCGAACATCTCTTAGAAAGAGTGGCAGGCAAGGAAGTCTATAGCTTCCTTAATGGTTTCTCTGGCTACAATCAAGTGGCCATAGCTCCAGAAGATTAACATAAGATAGCTTTTGCCATAGAGTGGGGCATATTCGCTTTTCGGGTTATGCCATTTGGTCTAACCAATGCACCAGCTACCTTTCAGAGGATGATGTTTCATTTGTTGAAAGAGTTCTTGAGGAAAAAATTGGAAGTCTATCTTGATGATCTTTGTGCTCATTCCAACATAAGACAAACCCATATCCTTGGGCTAAGAGCCATTTTTTACAAATGTAGAGAATATCGTCTGCTTGAACCCAGAAAAGTATGTTTTTATGGTCAAGCAAGGCAAGATTCTAGGACACAGTGTGTCAAGAAATGGCATATCCATGGATGAGGAGAAAGTGAAAGCTATTCCGGAGCTACCTAGGCCTAAGAATGTCAAGGAAGTACAAGCTTTCATGGGGCATTGTGGCTATTATCGCCGATTCATTCATATGTATGCGATCATTGCAAAGCCTGTGTACTCCGTTTTGACTAACTTTGAGTGAATGGAAGAATGTGAGAACTCTTTCAATGAGCTTAAACGATGATTATGTTCAGCACCAATCCTAACTACACCAGATTGGAACAAACCCTTTCATGTTCACGTAGATGTATCCAATTATGCTATTGGGTGTGTACTTGCACAACCTACGAGCGAAGGTAATATGGATCTTCCAATTGCCTATGCTAGTAGACAATTGAAGGCAGCCGAACGAAACTATATGACCACCGAACGAGAAGGATTAGGCATGGTATATGCGGTTAAGAAATTTAGACACTATTTGCTTGCAAATAAGTTTAAATTTTTTACTGATCATCAAGCTCTATTGTACTTGGTAAACAAACCATGCAATACAGGTAGATTAGTAAGACAGTTCCTCTTACTAATGGAATATGAGTTTGAGGTAGTGGTGAGGAAAGGCAAGACTCACTTGAGAGCAGATCATCTCTCGAGGCTCACATCCGGAGAGGCCCCACAAGGAGTATCAGATGATCTTCTTGATGCTTGCTTGTTTAATTTGGAAGTTGTACTGTAGTGGGCCAAGACATTAGTGCCAGTATTGACATATGGACCAAAACACCCAGTAATGAACACTCAAGATAGGGAGGTAGTAAAAGCCCAAAAGTACCATATCATGGTAGGAAGCATGTACAAGCATACAGATCAAGGGATATTATCTTGTTGTGTAGAAGAGGAAGAGCACGTGAAATGGTTGCAACTAGCACATGTGGGTGCATTAGAGCAACACTACTCAAGGCAAAGAACTTTACAGACACTAAGGAGATTCGGAGTGCATTGGCCGACTATGGAAGCACATGTCCATAAGTTGTGTAAGGAATGCCCAGTCTGTCGTATTAGACCACCCATGGAGCACGCTACATTGTATCAAGTGTCTCTAATACCAAATTGGAGCAAGCCATTGGTAGCTGTTGTATAATTACATGGGTCTAAAGGGTAGAACCCTTGGGTTTCTAGGTGTGAAACCCTTGGGATTTATGGTTTATTTACCCCTTTTAGATGGATCTTGAACCTTAGGACTAATTCTCTAAGGTTGAGTACCTTAGGCTTGATTGGAAGCTTCTCCTAGCCACTTGGTTTGTACGTGAGAGCTCGGAGAGTCTTCTTTTAGAAGCCATGTGATTTCTTGTCATTTCCTAAGCTTGGAAACCATGTGAACACCTTAGGGACCCATGTGATGGAAGGTACACATGTCCTCCTGAGAAGGACTTACCCCCTTGATCTTGGAGCTATATATTGGAGGGGTTGGTTGGGTGGAAACACATCTCTCTTCCTAGTGTGGCCTTGCTAGTTAGTTCTCTTAGACTTCTTAGTTCTTTGTGTGCAGAGGCTATGGAGCTCTCACACAATAGTGGTATCAGAGCCATGTTGAATTTTTAGCTTCATTCTTTCAAACCTGGCAACTATCTCCTACATGAAACGTAGTTTGTTGATGGATTCCATGAAGAAATGTATCCAACTGGATGAAGATTTAGGCCTCAACCTTACTATAACCAAACCCAATGACAAGGAAAATCCCCAACTAGAATCCACCTTAGGAAACCCAACTAAACAGGAATTGGGAAATATGATTGCAAACAACTATAATGAGGAACAAATGCTCCACATATTTGAAGATTTCATAGGCTTGATTGGAAGCTTTTCCTAGCCACTTGGTTTGTACGTGAGAGCTTGGAGAGTCTTCTTTTAGAAGCCATGTGATTTCTTGTCATTTCCTAAGCTTTAAAACCATGTGAACACCTTAGGGACCCATGTGATGGAAGGTACACATGTCCTCCTGAGAAGGACTTACCCCCTTGATCTTGGAGCTATATATTGGAGGGGTTGGTTGGGTGGAAACACATCTCTCTTCCTAGTGTGGCCTTGCTAGTTAGTTCTCTTAGACTTCTTAGTTCTTTGTGTGCAGAGGCTATGGAGCTCTCACACAACAGTGGTATCAGAGCCATGTTGAATTTTTAGCTTCATTCTTTCAAACCTTCACGTTGGCTATTGAGTGATATTGGGCATCAACCGAAGCATCTTTGCAATTGAGTGCTGTCGGCTACGATGGGAGTCTCGAGTCTCTGTCTAGAGAGAGACAAAAGGACACCATGTGACCCCTTTGCAAGCAGCCAAGCCAAGCCCTCCCGTGGTCATCAAGCAAATTGAATCCGCTGGAGCAGTTAAAGCCATGTGAAACAGGCAGGGAGAGTCACGGGAACGCGAGCTCCTCTCTCCTTTTCCTATAACGATATGACATTACACTGAGGCCAGTTATATGAACCGTTTTGGAGTGCGTGCGCGACCTATGTGGGATATTTCCCCTATGTGATAGCAAATCTACATACAATGTTAGCTCTCCTCTTAAGCTTTGTTTCGAGTGAAATCGGAGGCCTGATGCTACCAAGTATGCTTGTGAAGCATTTATATCGAGATGGATCCAACATGACAACATGAAGAATCCATGGAGTTTCTTCCATATATTCACTTGGGGAAGTATTTTACTATTTCTTTATTCATTCTTTGCATATTTTATTTCCCTATTATAGACACGATGTCTTCAAATGTGCATTTTGAATTTGAAACTTTGGCTTACGAATGTGTTGCCCTATCCATCATAGCATCATTTTTTTTAGTCACTCTTAAGAAGAACTTAGTGCAAGCCTTAACATAGTGTCTCAAAGATGCTCTGTATCAAGGGGATTTCATGGAAATTTAAGGATCAAAGATGGACGCATGGGAGTTGTTGTCCATTTTCGTCAATAGATATACAAACAAATAAGTTTGTATTTAGTTATTGTAATTATTCTATTGTTTGTAACGTTCACCCAAGAGTAAGTGGTTTCATTTGTGATAAAGTCAATTTGACCTTGTGAAAGAAGCCATTTAACATCATATAAGCCAACTCTTGGTTGTTTATAGAAAAAAGGACCCCCCTTCTGTTTGTTATGATCCTTATTGCACCCTACGTATTTAAGTATCATTCATTTCCCAATAAATAGTGGGGTATGTGGATAACTTGTTTATACATTAAGAACAATTTTATGCAAGATACTAGTGTATGCATTTATAAAAGCATGATTCTTCTTGATGTATATGGAAAAGAAAGATCGTATCTTTTAGTATGCATAGATAGAATAGATGGATTTTTCAAAGTTGATGCACATTTTGGGCACATAAGTAAGTATCAAGTGATGGATGAGATGGGATGGTCGAAGCCTACTTCATCACCATGAGAACACTCAAGCAAAATCAAGGGATGGACGAACCTTAATTTCTAGCTAAGTATTTACATCTTTTTCGTTCCTTACAAACCATAGAACATATTGTGCATGTCATGGTAGACATGTTGCATAGATTTAGATGGCCTAGTTGCTTGGTCACCTATATAGTTAGTCATGGAACAATTTGCATTATGCATCAAAATCATATGGTTTTGGAAAGGAATTTGTTTGTGCATAGATATGGTCATAATTTTGAAGTATGCATTATGGCAACTTATATGCACAAGAAGAAACATGCATGGAAATTTTGCACCATCCATTGGACTAACAAAGTTCCAATTTGGAACTTTTGCATGCTTTAAGGAGGGGTTCAACTTATGAACCTTATGCATGCTACACTTTTTCCGATAAAGGTGTAAATTTTTGGCAAGCACTATGCACATGGAACATATTACATGGGTTTTTGAGTTGAGAGGGAGATTAAGTGCTTGAAGTTAAGCTTAAGTAGGATTTGATTTTATTAGTTTCTAGGAAGAATGGTGATGAGGCCAATTGGCCACTATAAACCATTTAACTTCTTTATGTTTGGCTTACCTTAAAAGCCAAATAATTCTAACTTCGTGAAAATACCTTGAGCTTAAAATCCCTCTTATGGAATTTTAAATTCCATAGAAAACCCATGGCATGCCTGATCAGCAAGGCCATAGACTTAAGGTAGTAATACAAAAATTTTCTCTCTTAAAACCACGAGACAATAGTGGTAACTTAGAGCACTATCCTCTTAAAGCTATAAGGAAGAGAAAATATGGTATAACAGAATCTTAGTTTTGGAAGATGAAAGTATTAGTGCTTTTGTTCAAGAAAAGTTCTTTGTATGAAAGAACTACAGAACTATTTGGAGCTTTACATTATTCTTCCAAGAAAATGCAACGCATGAAGAGAAGGTAAAACTAAAGGGTTGTAATAAACCCTAAGTACCATTTTCTAATGTCCTAGAAATAAAGGACTATATAGATAAATGGAATTACCATCTACTTCAACAAAGAAATTTGATTGGCAAGTCAATTATTCTTTTTTAGATTACTCATTATGTCATAAGAGATAATATCTTGTTGAGATTTAAACTATATCTATTATCAAGTGACATAAGAGGGACCTTTTGAAGTATATCTGAATCAAGGAATAATTGAAAAAGTCAATTTAAGACTAGTCTTGTCAAATTGAAATTACAACTGAGACTTGGTAAGTTGAAAGTCCATTGTAGCATTACATATGCTCTATAGTGGAAATAACACTTACAAGCCCAAGAAGTAATAGATCTTACTTGATTAGAAGAAGGTTTGATCCCAAAATTCAGGCTAAAGTTACCTTACTTAAGTGGAAGTGTAAGTCGGATGGTATGGGACATCTAGGCTTACATTACCACTGAAGTTGATTCGGTGGTATGGGACATCGAATTTAGAGGTAATTCAAAACTTGAACCTTGGGACATTTGTTCTATATGCTTGTAGAAAAGAAAGCAAAAAAGCTCTGAATAGTTCTTTTAACCAGGAAGGACAATAAAAGATTGAAAATAAACTCTTTCAAATACTTATGAAAGAGCACAATTTTCAATTTACTCTCAGGTAGTTTTCGAGGACGAAAACTCTTAAGGAGGGGAGAAAGTCCCCAAGAACTTGTATCTTATGCCTTGAAAAGACCGAATAGGGTATTGCAAGGTAGAAGATATGCAAGAAATAGATAAAGTTGAAGTACTTCCTTGTATGCTAGTGCTTCATACTTCTTTCATTACGTCCTCTAACCTAGATGCAGTTCTCAAGGTTTTGAAATCTCAACAAAAGAGAACACTTTCATACACCATAAGGATTGTATGAATCTAAGTGGGTTAGGAAAAGAAGTTGGATGAGCTATAAAGCATAATTCTAAAAGTATCTTGATGCTGCATGGGGATAACATAACATACGTTATGGATTCCAGTATATCGACCTAAGGAATATGGATTCTTGTATGAAGCATAATAGCTAGATCCCCAAGTAAAACCCATGGGTAAAGCTTTGAACATGAAGGGATCTATTGGAGAAAGACCTAGTCTTATCTCTTATTTTGGCAAAAGAAGGAAAGAAAAGCCAAAAGACCCAAGTAGGGTAAAGATAAAGTCAAACTTAAATTTTGATAAGATGAAACACACCACACTAAATGGTTATCCAAATATTTATAGTATGATTAGTAGTGGTGAATCTAAGCACCTTAGTCCTTGCTCTCATAATTTGGTACCATAGTATGAAGGGCATTTAAAAAGACAGAAAAGGTGAGATGGTATAGAGACAAAGTTATGTGGATTGGATGAAGAACCCACCTGTATGGGACGGTGGGTATTGAATCCCGTTGAGTACTTTTTCTTGATGGCCAAAAGAAAAAGGGCCTCATGATCCAATGGAATACATCAAGAAGACAATGTCTAGGAATAGGCATCTTCTTCAATTATCCTCTCAAAGGGAAGAAGAATTCTTCCAACAAGATACGAAAGGATCTATCTCTCATAAAGAGTTAGAAATAAGGAGAGGATCAATTTTTTTTTTTTTGAGTTTGAAGGTAAACTCCAAAGAATGAAGCTCTAAAAGCTTCATTCCAAAGAATGACTTGAAATTCACGGAAATGATCTTAGACCAAGCTTAAAAGAAAGCTTAGAAAGATCATCTTTTTTATACTTGATAAATCAAGTTAATTGACGAATAGGAAAGATCTAATATGATGTCAATATAGGACATCTTTAATAGATCTAGTATATAAGGAGAGAACTCTGGAAGGATCAAGAAGACCTTTAAGGTTTGAGATCCAACCAAAGACCCGTAAGGATTAAGCATTGAAGAAATGATTAGAATAATCTATTTCTACTTATGACCTTAAAGATAACACGATCTTTTGCACTATGAGTTCCCATCTTGGGACGTAGTTATAAAGATCTTAATCTTTTTGGGAAAACAAGTAAAATAGGTTTCAATTGATTGGAGTCTACAATAGTTGGATTAATCCCTATGGATTATAGTCCCTTAAAGTGGATTATCAAAACTATGTAAAGTTTTCAAAGAACATTAAATCCACTTTTGGTAATCTATTCAAATTCTCTCTGAAGATAAAGAGGATGTTATATCCTCATAAAAATTAGATAATCCACCTTTACCATTCTATTGGTTAGGTAGGGATTATATAATGAAATTCCCCTCTATTTAGATTTATTGGAGGCAAATCGCAAACAAGAAAATCCACCCATTTCACTAAAAGAGAGTGATTTGGGCAGGGATTATCAAAGATTCATCTTCCTTTCAGAACAAGTTGGATTCTAACTTGAGAGATGAATCTGATAAAGAAACCTTAAGAAGCATTCATCTATTTTGCTAGGTTCATGCACTAGTGGTGCAAAGAGATGGACCAAGGTAGCAATTTAGCTGAAGTCACTTTGACTCCACCTAATCCACATGTTTGAGCTTTGGAGACCCAGATGACACATGACTTAAACAAAGGAAATAGGCAGGGATGTTCTCTTCCACCCTTTTCATTATTTCCATACTTTGCATTCGACTCAGTTCTTTTTTGTATGCAAACTAGATGGAACTTTGAATGAATGGGGCAGGGAATTAGACCACACATGGATTCTCCTCTTTTTAGATTCAATCGGGGTAGAATTCCCCTTTTGAATTAAGAGGCGTACTTAGAGAAATGAAAGCCATGATCTTTGCGATTGATCATGGAGCACGGGGGAATACCCCAAGGTATGTATCTCCACTCATTTCTGAGGACGGAAATGCTTTTAAGGGGGGAAGAATGTTGTATAATTACATGGGTCTAAGGGGTAGAACCCTTGGGTTTCTAGGTGTGAAATCCTTGGGATTTATGGTTTATTTACCCCTTTTAGATGGGTCTTGAACCTTAGGTCTAATTCTCTAAGGTTGAGTACCTTAGGCTTGATTGGAAGCTTCTCCTAGCCACTTGGTTTGTACGTGAGAGCTTGGAGAGTCTTCTTTTAGAAGCCATGTGATTTCATGTGATTTCCTAAGCTTGGAAACCATGTGAACACCTTAGGGACCCATGTGATGGAAGGTACACATGTCCTCTTGAGAAGGACTTACCCCCTTGATCTTGGAGCTATATATTGGAGGGGTTGGTTGGGTGGAAACACATCTCTCTTCCTAGTGTGGCCTTGCTAGTTAGTTCTCTTAGACTTCTTAGTTCTTTGTGTGTGGAGGCTATGGAGCTCTCACACAACAGTAGCCTTCCTGAGGATGAAGACATTCCCTCAAGATATGACCCTCGCTAGGCAAAGAAGTTTAGAACAAGAAGCCCTAGATTATGCACTCATTGGTGATAATTTATACAAGCATGAAAAAGACAGATATCTGAGACTATGTGTCCATGAGAGTGAATATCTTAAGATCTTGGAAACTGCTCACCAAGGGTAAAACCATGCATTATGTTTGGTGACAAAAAGCTTGTAATAAGCCCCCCGACCCCCAATTTGTAAATTCATCTCCACCTACTAACTGCATCCTCCTCACACTCGACGATCACACTTAGCACATAAAACTCTTCATTCACTAACTACACACATGATCATCGAGCACCAACTGACCCACTAACTTTATCACAGTGCTTCATGTTAATGTTGTAACGGGGACAAATGGCCATATCTTGTCCACTACAATGTTAACATGTGCTTCTATATTCTCAGAGAATCAACAAGCAAGTTAGTAGCATGGCACAAGTGATAGGAACCAATTCACAGGCAGGGTCGAGCTCTCAAATAGTCGACATTGAAACCCCCCTCCTCGAGGAACAGTTGGCACAAAGACCTCAGGAACTCAGGGTGGTTCATGTACTTCCAATTCAGGACCCTCCACAGGGGCACACCTCGTTCAATGATGTTGCAGGACCACTAGGAGAGGGCACCTACTTCTGGGAAGCTGAAATAGAATTCAATGGCAAGTGGGGAAGATACCACTTCTTTGCTTGCGACTTTGAAAAGTACCATGAAGCAGAAGTTATGAGATCAGTATGGACTAAAGCTAGCTTGGATAGCTACTTTAGAGCAATATTGTCTAAACCCGATTTTCTGCGCTGCTCCTACCCGATCAGCACCCTTACCCCTAGTAGAGCCAAAGGAGGAGATAGCACCTTTGTGCTTCCCACATTAACACAAGGACATGAATTAAAAAAGTTTAAGATGAACATCAACTTAGTACGGGAGGCCCTGAACATGAAGGGCATGCACATTCCAACAGAAAAAGAAACCCTGATTCTTGGACGAATGAAGCACAAGGACCTCAACAAACTGAAGGATATGGTGGCCATGACACCAACCATTGCTCTCCATTTACGCACAATCATGTAGCATTTTACCTTCCCTACTCAAGAACCCTTTACCATGCCACCAAAGAGAATTTGGCTCAGTTTGTATTTGGCGGAAACCGAAAACCTCACCATCAATATGCCCCATTAGATCATTGATCAAATTCACCTAGCACATCAGCGCTGGAATAAGAAACACAAGAATGTACTTCACAGATGTTTCACGCTTACAAAAATCATTTACAAGTGTTTGGCTTATGATGTACCCATTCAGAGAGCATTGCTATGGTCCAGACTCCAAGAGTTCCAGAGAGGGGCATCAACGGCAGGCCCACCATCAAAGAAAATGAGAGGATCCGTTGAAATACCCTGTGCACAGGCAAGGGGTGCCACCCTCACACTAGATGTGACACCACCTCAACAAAGACGTGTTCACCCATTCACGATTCGATTACCCAGGCAGAGTGCAGAGGGACAAAACCTTGTCTTTCCCCCTATTCCTTCGGAATTGGAATTTCCACATGGCTACACTTTGGATGACTTAACCGATGAAGAAATTGCCAGAATGATCAATGAGGTGAATCTTGAGATGGAGGAAGACCAGACCCAAGGACCGCAATCGACTACAAAGACTACAGACCCTACTCAACCCGAAGTAGTAGAAGTGAATGAAGATGAAGAAGAGACCGATGAAGAGGAGTCAGAGGAAGAGCACGACCAGGAGCAAGAGGACATTACAGAGCTAGTGGGCGCACCAGCCTATACAGCACAGATGAAAAGATTGTATGAGAGCATGAAGAGAGTCTAGGAGCATCACAAATTGTGATTAGAAACAGGGAAATTACTAATAAGTCAAATGTTAGGAGACGAAGGTGTAGATGAACAGTTCATTGAGTCCTTGAATTTCACGCTGATGTGCGTGGTCTCGATGAAGCCATTCACTCGGCCATCGCTCACATTCATCGCTTTGAACAAAGAGTGCCCACCCTCCCCATTCGATCCCGGAAGGAAATTCATATAGATTTATCGGCACCAGCAGACACTACACACACGGAAGAATACCATGATACACTGCTATCACCACACTCCAAACCCTCACCCCTAAACCCACCCACCTCACCTCTCACTACACACCAAACTTCTCCTCATGACACCACCACCATAATCTCCACCACCATTGAACATGC
>CM035408.1:202015375-202127875 GCA_020310875.1 Ceratopteris richardii | reverse complement strand
TATATATATATATATGTATATGTATATGTATATATATATATATATATATATATATATATATATATATATATATATATATATATATATATATATATATATATATATATATATATAGTGGCATATATAAATATGTACACTGCACACAAAGTGCACACAAAAGATAGAAACATTTGGAGAAAAAGAGGTGTGAAATCCTATCAAGCTATTATAACTAGGACAAAGAATTCACAAGTGGGAACGGCATGTCCACTAATATGATAATCATATATACAATGATAAATCCTAGCAAACCCCAAATTCACCCTTAAATGCAAGCACAACTATAAGCTCATTGTAGACAAGCACATAACTATACAACCATCAGTGAAAAATGCAAACAAAAGATAGGAGGTTTTTTTGCAAAAAAGTATATTTGGTAGGGTATACACACCTATCAAGCCATTGCAACTTAGACAAAGAATGCAAAAGTGAAAACTACATGTTCGACGATTGTTAAGAAAACACTCATATGCACTAGCATGTTTTCAAGCAAACCCCAAATTCATAAAGTCCAACTATAAGTGCACGGTAGTCAACCATAAGACTATATATCCATTAACTCAAAATGCAAACAAAAGATAGAAACTTTCTAGAAAAATCATAATTTATAGATGTGCATTCAAAGCAAATTCAATTGATATAATGTCTCCAATAATTCCAACACCAAAACGTCAATGAGGATCTAGAATTTTGAAAGTGGAAGGATTTACCTCATTTGAACCCTTTGAAGGTGGTACTCCAATTGAAAAGGGTTACAAAATATGCATCCCAAAATTCATTCATTTGGCAAGGACTATGAAGCTTTTTCTTGGTGGTTTCATCAACATGAGTTACCTAGTTGCTCAATGTATGCAAGTCCACTCCTTTTAGATCCCAATCTCTGTTGCATGGTCCAACAACGAGAGACGGTCTATAGAAAATAGCATTCAGAGATTTGTACATTTGGTGCTCATGTGCATACAATCAAGTTACATCTTTTACCATTCACAAATGTAGTACTTCACGCTTATCAAATCAAGTGAGAAGAGAATTTACCTTTCACTATTTTGTCCTCAGAAGAACAAGAAGAGAAATTCTAGTTTACCTCCAATTTCCATGCACCTGATAAATGCAAGAGATCCACTTGTTAATTTCAATTTTTGAAATATCTCTCTCTCTTTCTCTCTCTAATATGGGCATATAAGTTGATTTACCATGCTATAGCTGGTTTGATGGTACATCATGCATGTCCTCTTCTAGAAACATATTTAAGATTATCATCCATGTCCTTTCATGTAAATGACATGTACATACCCAACCAAAGCCCAAATTGGACATACAAATTGATCCTCCTAACCCTTTGATACTCATGTCAATTAGTTTCTTGGCATCATCTTAGCTCCATTCATCTTCTGCTTCATCAATGGCTTGTGAGATAGTACAGAAAACATGGTGTTTGTTAAATAAGTCAAATAAAAATTGTATCCAATCTATTCTACTTTTGTTTATCTCTATATCAAGTAATTCACAAAGAAAATACAAATTATGGAAAAAGATTCTATGCAAAAGAACCTTATAACTTTTTGTAATAAACTCGAGCATGTTTTTTATTTATCTCAAGGTAAAGGTATGAACTCAACAAGACAATGCAGACACTGTCATAATCAATTGATTGCTATCTCCATGAATATAACATCTTTATTGTGCTTTAACATGTGAAGAAAACACTTCGTATAATTCCATATCTTCTCCCACATATCCTCATCCAAATTGCATGATGCAATTCATGCTATTATCAAAACTTGTAACAATGAGGAAATCATAGAACATTCTCACAATTGCAATAGAATAAAGACACCTAATCATACTTGCATAGGAACAATAAGGTAGTACCCATCAACAAGGGGCTCCAATGGAGGAAGCATAAGGTGACAAGAATTAGCAATGTAGATATTCATACATTTATGTCATGATTGATTGTTGAAATAAAACTAGTAGTGCTCCTCTTGTGTAATTCTCTTGTATGCATTAATGATTTTTCTTTTTTCTCTCATGTTGCTGTTACACATGTGTTCCTTAAGTAGCTTTGATGTGAACCTTTTCCCTATACATGGACACTTTTTACTCTAGTGTTGGCTAGAGGTTTTTTCCCATGTTACCACATACTTGATACACTCAATGTGGTGGTATTTTGTACTTAGGGATATTATTCGGGTCTTACTTAAGTTTCAGTTCATCATCAATAGAGAGAGCTATTCCAACCATCCATCTTCTTTTTGTTTCTTGTTACATTTGTGATCCTTGTGTGTGCTTCTCGTGTGTCTCTCGTAGTTCTACACACATCCAACAATGGATTAAAGCAGGTTCAAGTCCTTCTCAAGTTTTTCTCTTTTGCCTCACGGCACATGTGCACTTTTAACAGTGCAAATCCACTTCAGAGCATAGAATAGTGAATTTTAGCAGCCAAGAAATATTTCCACCAGTTGCACTAAAGTTTTACCCGCATTTCAAATCCATTCTTGTAGTCATAATCTTTATCAGAGTGAATTTGTGAGTTGAAATTTCAGCATTCATTTCAGCTTTCGTCGAAGTAAAGATTTTGTCACATTCTTGTTCTTTAGTGAAATGGTGGGTAGCAATGACTTGTTTCGCATTCTTCAAGCTGAAGATAAGCTTGATGGGACCAAATATCCAATGTGTTTTTACATGATTAAGCATGTTCTTGTTGCAAAACAACTTTGGAACATAGTGGCAGATGTAGATCAAAGACCCCAGGTTCTTCTACTTCACAGTATACTATCACAAATGGAGCTTCTTCTTCAAGTACAATGATTACTCCTTCTCCATTTACATAGGAGCAACTTAGATGGGATGGAAAAGATGTGCAAGCTCATGTGTTGATTGTTCTTTCTGTGAAGCTTCATATAGTTCCACACATTCGGTCATGTTCTACATCAGGACATGCATGGGACACTCTTTCTTCTTTGTATGTCATGCGTAATGAAGCATGTGTTGCATACTTGAGGAAGAAACTTGAGGATGTGTGTATGCATAAAAAAGAGTCTATGGATGTGTATGTGACATGCATCAAGAACTTGAAAGAGCAATTGGCAAACATATATGAGATTATTGTGGATGCATGTTTCATCTTTACATTGCTGAAAGGATTGCTAGAATCTTTTCAAAGCTTCTCCACTACACTCCATTTGGTTGCAAAAGGGAATCCCAGTACCTATGCATTTGATACGTTGTGTCTCTTCTTTTGTAAGAAGAGCAATCTAGAGTGAACAGGAGTGGTTTGATCTAGGGAACATAAGCACTTGCTATCTCACAAAAAGGGAAAAGCAAGTATGGTTTAGCTTTGGGTTCATCAAAACCAAAGCCTCAACTTTCTTCTTCCACAAGAAGGAATCTAGCATGTCTATGAAGTATTTTGATGGATATGCACCACAATGTGCTCTCCTTCTTGAGAACTCCACAATGATATCCTCGGAGTAGAAAATCGAGCTATTAGCACCACACATGGTACTCCACATAGAAGCTATAGAATATGCAAAAGACATAGTACAAAAGGAGCACGAACACAGACTTCTTAGGTGTTACAAATACAGTCGAACTTACAATCTATGGCTGGACAAGCCACTATATGTTTCATTAAAGAACATATCCAAAAGTGTCTGGTGGCCATTTGGCCTTTCACATGGACACTAACGGTAACAATCTCCCACTAATGGACAATATGGCCAAAGTAACTATGGGAGAAAAATGAAGAATGATAAAGAATACTTGAGTGTAAGTATACAAAGTATACCTCCCACTGATGGGCATGTTACATAGTATACAAGTGACTCTATTAGATCATGAATCAAGTAACCCCCACCAAGTGACAATAGTGCCGAAAGCTATGTTGTGGTAGAGCTTTAGTCAAAGCATCTGAAACATCAAGTTGAGTACAAAACTTCTCAAGTATAATGCGCTTAGTGGCTAAATAATCTCTAATGAAGTGATACCTCACCTCGGTGTGCTTGGTCTTTGCATGATAGACCAGATTCTTAGCCAAAGCAATGGCACTCTGACTATCACTAAGAAAATGAGGTACATGTTGAGGTACACCCATATCACAAGCAAGACAAGAAAGCCACAATGCTTCTTTACATGCCTCACTTGCTAAAACATACTCTCCTTTTATGGTGGAAACAGATGTACATTCTTGAAGATGATATCTCCAAGAGATCGCACTTTCAGCAAAATGAAAAATGTACCCTGTTGTAGACTTATGATTGTCTACACAACCAGCATAGTCAGAATCTGTGTAACCAATAATGGATGCTTTTCCTCTACCTAAGCATAGACACTTGTCCTAAGTGCCACTCAAATATCTCAAAATCATTTTAACCACTTCCTAATGTTGCTTCCCAAGATCAGACATATATCTGCTCACAAATCCCACTACAAATGCAATGTCTGGTCTCATAGCTACCATAGCATACATGAGACTACCAACAACAAACTGATAAGGAATTTCCGTCATGAATTCCTTTTCCTCATCTGATTTGGAGCAATTATCCTTGCTCAATTTCACATATGTGGGTAAAGGTGTACTCAATGCCTTTCCACCGTGCATATTCCTCTGAAGTCCTTTGGATAGGTACTCACTTTGAGACAAGTATATGCATCTTTGACTCCTATCATGAGTAATGTGCATGCCAATAATAATGACAAGTCATGACTCTCTTTTTGAGAACTGACAAGTCATGAGAGGACGTCTCAACAATCAACATATCATCGACATAAAGTATCAAGCATATCAAGCTGCCATCTGAGCATCTCTTTGTGTAGAGACAATGATCCTCATTGCTTTCAAAATAGCCTTGAGACTTCGTAAAAGCATCAAACTTTTGGTACCATTGTCTAGGGGACTGTTTAAGTCCCTATAACTCTTCTTGAGCTTACAAAATAGACTTTCTTTGCCAAGAAACTACTTAACCCTCTAGCTATTCCATATAGATCTCATTTGTAAGATCTCCATGCAAGAAAGCACTTTTCACATCCATTTGGACTCTCTAAGTCCTCCATTGCAACGAATCCAAGCAACATGCATAGGGTAGTCATCTTGACCATTGGAGAGAAGATTTCCTTGAAATCAACAGCATGTTGTTGCTTAAAACCCTTCACAACAAGTTGTGCTTTATATTTTGGAGAGGCACTATCTGATGTTAATTTCAACATATATGCCAATTGACATGGTAAAGCTTTCTTGACCTTTGGCAAATGTACTAAATCCCAAGTACTATTTTTGTGAATAGAAGCCAACTCACTCTTCATGGCACACTCCCACTTGACATGATCCGTTGTCTACATAGCCTCTTTGCAGCAAGAAGGGTCACCAACATCTATTACCATAACAAAATCCAAACATGAAACATATCTATCATGTGGATGTGAGACACGTGTAGAGTGTCTCAATGATTGTTGAATAAGAACATTTGCAGGCTGATGTGATCAGGAATTCTCTTGAACATCCCTATATGCAAAATTTTTATGCATGCTAACGGAAGGACTAGTATCCTCAAACACCATTGTTCTCACTTCAACCTCCTTAATGGGTTGTTTATGCATCTTAGACTCCTTGAAAATGACATCACTACTTCTGATCATTGATCGTGTTTTAGGATCCCGTAAGCGATATCCAAATTATCCTTCTTGACCATATCCAAGAAAAATGCATTTCTTTGACTTATGGTCCAACTTTTGTTTAAGATTCTTGGGTATATGAACATATGCTTCACACCCAAAAACTAGAAGATGATCATAATATGGTGGCTTCCCTGTCCATAACTCTTGTGCCACTTTCAAATCTTTGTGAGTACTAGGTGAAAGGTTAATCACATGAGTTGCAGTCAATACTGCTTCTGCCCTAAAGCCTTGTGAAAGGTTTGCATGATGCAACATAGAAACTACTCTATCTTGAATAGTTCTAATCATCCTTTTAGCTACACGATTCTGTACTAGGGTATAAGGAGCTGTAAACTCTCTAAAAATTCCTCTAGACTGAGTGAAAAGGCTGAATTCATGTGAGGTATACTCACCCCCATTATTTAAACGTAAAGCCTTAAGCTTAGTTCCTTTTTGAGTCTCAATTGAGGCAAACCATTTTTTGAAAGTAGGGAATATCGCATCCTTTGCTTTGATATGATATACCTAGACTTTTTTAGTCGCATCATCTATGAAAGTGAAAAAATAAAGAGAATCACCTAATGATCTTGTGGGCATAAGACGGCTCACATCTATATGAACAAGATCTAGAGGTTGATTTGAAGATTCAATGTGCATCTTGCACACATTCCTAGTTTGCTTTCCATATTGACAATGCTCACAAAATAAAAAATCAAAGAAAGATAACACAGGTAAGTAGCCAAAACGAGAAAGATTTTCCATTCCACTACATGATATATGGCCCAACCGGCCATGCCAAATGCAAGCCATATGTTGTTCAATAATAGCTAACAAGTGTTCTTTTTGAGATACAAATAAAGGATAAAGTGAGCCAAATTTGGTTTGTTTTTCAATAAGCATATTACACTTTGAAATGCGAAATTACTAAGCATAGAAGACCACCTTGTAACCAAGGTCATCAAGTTGACTAATTGACATTAAACTGCATGATAACTGAGGTACATGGTGTACATTATGCATAGTAAATTTTCAACCATCAATGAACTAGACAACCACATCTTCGATCCCCACAACATCACACTGGTAAGAGTCACCAAGTACCATGGTACCAAGACACTTTGTTGCATAATTAGAGAATGATTATCTCTATGGTGTCACATGGAAAGAAGCACCAGAATCTAGCACCCACATGCAGGAAAGAGAATCAGCCTTAAGAGCCTCAGTCGGCACAATGCTATCGAGTGTCAACACATCAACATCATAAAAAATGGCATTAATTTCTTCAATATTCACAATCAAAGTAGATGGTGCAGGTAGTTGTTTAACATGCCCATCAACATCTATCATTTACCTTTAGCATTCTTTAATGCATAACAATTTTGCTTCATGTTTCCTTTCTTATGACAATAATAGCATTCAATATCCCTCGTCCTTGATTTACTTCCACTCTTATTATGTTGACCATTCTTTTCCTTTTTCTTGCTCCTGCCACATTGTTGATTCTTTCCTTGGTAAGAATCACAAACATTATATGCAGTTCCACTTTGAGTGCCAACCATAGATTTTCTACGAATCTCCTAACTCAAGAGTGCCCCACATATTTCATCATAGACCAATTTACCACCAGGTGCACTATTGGCAATAGCGGTGCAAAACGTATCCCATGATGATGGCAAGGTGCATAAGAGCAAGACTGCTTTCATTTCATTATCCATATCCACTTTTTGAGCCTCTAACTCAGAGAATATAGCATCAAACTCATTAAGATGAGCAGTAACACTATCTATGATCTTCATGCCAAGGTCATATAATTTTCTCATTAGATACACTTTATTTGATGCCGTCTCTTTTTCATATGTATTGCATAACTTCTTCCAAAGTTCCTCTACACTTTCACAGCCTAATACTATAAAGTAAACATTATCTGTGTGGTACTAGTAGCTCAATTCTCTACTCCAAGGATATCGTCATGGAGCTCTCGAGAAGGAAAGTGAACTACGGTGCATCACCATCGGAATACTTCATAGACATGATGGATTCCTTCTTCTTTTCATTGTTCTTCGCAAGCTTTCTACACTCATCAATAGTATGACCAGCCTTTCGGCAATATTTGTATCTCTTCTTCTTTTGCAAACTAGCATCATTAGAGGAATGAGTGGAAGAGTGTTGGGGGATTCTTGGACAAGAAGGGATTTGAGTGTTTGTAGGAGAAAAGGGAAAGACAAGAAGAAAGATACACACTGGAAGCCTCTGTCGATTGATTATAATAAGACAAATACAATGTTGAAGCATAATACAATCCAATGCTTCTGTGCAAAATCCCACAGAGTGCTCAATTACAAAATACCAAATACCCAAGGGACTTGTTGTTGTCGGCCTCCTCTACACCAAACCTCCACCTTCTCCAAGCCTGCACTTGTGCACACCTTGCACCAAGCTTCCACTAAGGGGAAGGGATGGGTACCTTCTGTCGGCACGCGCACACTTCTATAAGATCTTGGGATCTTTGGGGGACTAGCTTAGCACTTCTCTGCACACTTCCTTGGTCACTCTTCATGCACACCTTGCACTTCACTTCTCTGTGTTGCACAGTGTGTGTCTCTTGCACTTCTCTCTCTTGCCTTACTTAGACTATGCTTACTCTTCCTTACACTTAGAATTGTCCAAGAATAGCCCTTTCCTTGATTTGAGAGCCGATTCACGTACGCCCGTAACTACAAGAGTATCTTGGTGCTCACTTTGATGTCCCAAGATTGTCTTCATAAGTGGCAGCCAACGAATCCCTATTTTGTCCTGTAATGACTTTTTCCTAAAACCAGAATTTTAATTGGGGGGACATACTTTCACTTCTGCGTACGCTGCCACCTCACATACCTTCACATTTTCCTTTTAAGTCTTCACTTGTGAACTTAAGAGAGGGTTCACCTGCACCTTCCAAAACACTTTGAACCTTAGGGAAATTAGAGAAATACCTCTACAACCTGCAACCCACTTTCTCCAATTTACCCTTTATGGACAATTAATTGTGCACTACCTGTGCACTTTGATACCTGCACTTTAGTATTTTTACTTTGCACCTATTGGCTTTGACCTTGACTTTGTTGACTTTGTCTAGTTTGACTTTGATTGTGATTGAATTTGACTGTAGTTGACTTTGACCAATATGACTTTTATGGGCTCAACAGTTGCCTACCACCTAATGTGCTCTCCGTCCCGGAGAGCTACAGCCAAAACTCTGAGGAGATAGGACACCATGATACTTGTGCTACAAGATCTTGAAAAAGGACACTGAACAACTACCAAATCCACCAGAAACAGGAGAGAACAAGCACCAGAGAAGAACCAAAAGGGGGATTTTTGGCATGGAGAAGCAAAGGAGGGAAATGGGAGGGTAGAAAGGAGGTGTAGGGGAGGGCTGAGGGGCGGAGATGGATAGGGTAGGGAGGGTTAAGGATGTGGCTAGGTAGATTGGTAAAGGGAGGGATTGGGAGTATGATTATGGGATCTGGAGAGGGTTAAAATGATCAAACAATAGAGCTATGGAGGGTGCATATGGGAAATTATGAAACGTAAGGTAATACCAAGTGAGAATAGACCATGTGGACAATGTGGTGAAATCAAAACAGGTAATAAATGTGCTCAAAACATGCGGGTTTTGACCAAAAGTCCGAGAAAAGGTGGGATTTTGGGAAAATTAATGCAAAAAATGAATCCAGAGGTGCCAAAATACATGAAAAAGATGCTAGTTTTGAAACAAATGGCCATCTGAGGCACAATCCAGAGCCAAAAGGTTTTGAGCCAAAAAAATAAAAAAATATATTTTGAAAATAAAATAAACAAATAATAAAAAATAGAAAAAAATTGTCTTTATTTTATTTATTTATTTATTTTTTTGTGTAAACATGAACGCTTGGATCTGTGAAAAAATGAAAAACAATATGAAATAAATAAAAAATAAAATAATAATAAAAAAATAAACACAAAAAGAAAACCAAAACAATAAAATAGTTAAAATAAAATAAAAATAAACAAAAAAGAAAAGGGAAGGGGGGGGGGCAAGTGGGCGCGCGGGCGGGGGGGGAGGGAAGGGAGGGGGGAGGGGGGGAGGGAAGGGTGGGGGGGGAGGGGGGGGGAGGGGGGGGCACGGGGGGCAGGCAGGAGAGAGAGAGAGAGAGAGAGAGAGAGAGAGAGAGAGAGAGAGAGAGAGAGAGAGAGAGAGAGAGAGAGAGAGAGAGAGAGAGAGAGAGAGAGAGAGAGAGAGAGAGAGAGAGAGAGAGAGAGAGGAGGGGATTTTTTTTTTAACTCAAATCCAAAAAATCTAGGGGGGGCTTTTTTTTTTCTTTTGGGAAAATTATGCAAAATTAGAGAAAAATGGTAAACAAATCCAAAAAAATAAACAAAAAATCCAAAAAAAATCTGAAAAAATTCTCATAAAATTCTCTACAGGTATAGGCCAATTTCCTTACTCAAAACCCTAGAGAGCTTCCATTTTTCCTCCAATTTAGCAAGAAAATGACATTTAAAAAGGATAAAAAATGCTAGAAAATTTCTAAAATGCTTGAAAAATTCCCAGAAAAATTCCAACATTGTACTTATGCCAAGGACTATGAAAGGGTTGCTAAATTTGCTAAGAACTTAAAGAACAAGCAAGAAACAAAGATAAAAGAAACTACTAAAACTTGAGCAAAATGAAATGAGAGGGCTATGTATAACCTGGACAAATTTTGCAGGTTCTAGGGGATCCATAAATCTTCACTTTCGTTGATGATAGGCCTTGAACCTTGTATTATTGACTCAAAGAAACTCCTCCATAATCTCCAATTGTACTGCACTTCATTGGATTTGTCTTCTTTTTGGTCACACTAGTCATCTGATAGGGGTACCCTAAATCCTTCAGTAAAATATTCTCTCCTCCATACTACAACTTTTGTATCTTTTTGTGAGCAACTTTGTAGCTTAATCTGCAAATTTCATCTTCACTATGCTAGCTTCTTCATCAAATGGAACCCTCTGTTTCCAAGGACTTGTAGGTACTCCTTCCACATTCATGTAAATCCCTACACTTGCTATCATTAAAATGGACATAACAGATGATATCCATACCAGTATCCAAAAAACATTGGCCATTGACATATGATTTGAAGTATCTTCATCACTGTTGCACTTACGGGCTTTTCTTTTCTTCCCTCTTTTATGGTCTTTGACTGAGACTGTCTCGCTCGAGCCAGTAACCTGAATGATATCCTCTTTTTCTTCATATGCTTCCTCTCCACTTGAGTTTGGAAAAATTCCATAGCAGGAAGAGGGTTCTTGTGCATGGAGCCAGGCCAACATGTTTTCCTCTGCATAATTTTGCTTCTTCAAATAGATGTGTTTGTGGGTTGTCCAACAATTCTTCTTCCATACAAATACCAATTGTCTGCATCATGCTGGTATGTCTTTGGTTGTCTAGACCTTCTTCTAAAATTATCTACTGCAACTCTTTTCCCTCTTGCTTTACCCACATTGTGTCCTTGCCCCAATCATGCAGCACATTGGCATGCCTTAACCAAGGTCTCCCAATTAACAAAGGGAAACTTCATTCTACCTGTGGCAACCTTAAAACAACAAAATCCAAATTAAAGATGGTACCTTGTATCTTGATTGGGACTCCAGGGACCACTCCCATAGGCTTTACTATGCTTTGGTCTGCCAGTGTGACAGTGAATTTGGCAGGTCTTGAAGGGTATAGTCCAATCTTTTTCATGGTATATTTAGGCATCAAGTTAATGCCACAACCACCATCCACAATAACTCCTTGAAACTCATGACCTTTGATAGAGATTGTTAGCCGAGCCCACTTGTAATCTGTGAGGGGTGCTTCCCCTACACTTTTATCTTTAGGCATAACAACAGCCTTTGCCACTAAACTTGTTGTGGATATTTCATCAATTATCTGCAAGAGTTATGACCTGAATTTCCCATCCATCTTTATTAAATAAAAAATACTAACCTCCTTTTTCATGTACTTGAGTAGTTTTGAAGCCTCTGACTCCTTAAGAGCATGGGCTCCAATTGAATTATCAAACTCTTCATGAGCCTTGTTGAATGCATGCCCAATGGCATCACTAGTACATATGAGATCTCCTTTTTCCCTTGCATCTCCACATGCGGTGGCCTTGTCTTCAGATGTCTCTTTGTCTTTGTTCAATCCATCAATTCTTGATTCTTGAACTATATCTACTTGAACCTTTCCCTTGCTTCTTGTCTGCACTATAAAAGATTCAATTTCTTCTAACTGCACCACCCTAGTAGATGGTGATGGCTCATTGACTTGATCAAACAATTCTTCTTTGTGCACATAAATCATTTGAATGTGTGGCCCAGATGAAGAGGCTTGGTTCTTAGGACAACAATTTGTATAGTGGTCTCTGACCTCTGGGCAGTTTCTGCAAGGAGAGGCATTTTCTGGTACAGTGCACCTACTTTGATAGTGCCCACATTCTCCACATCTGAAACAAATGATTGGTCTCCTTGGCCCATTTCCAAAGTTATTCCTCTGTCTAGGGTTGTAATTTTTACCTTGATTGGGTGCAGCCGCCATTACATTTGCTGGTGGTAGGGGTCCTCCTTGTGTCCAATATGTTGTTGCAGGCATTCCTCTTGATTGGCATTCCTGGGCCTCATGACCAGCTTTCCTGCATAATTGGCAAGACACACTTAACAGAGGACATTCACTTACTATATGACCTTGCTTACTGCACATGGTACACCAAAGTCCACTCTTGATGCCACCTCCTTTGAGTTCCTGCAACTCACGTCACAACTGAGCCAATTCCTTTGCTTGGACCTCCTCCTCTTTTGGAGCTTTAGTGCTTCAATCTCCCTTCTCAACTGAGTAACAACATTCTCCTCCTCTTTGTAGGGCTTATTCCTTTTTAAGCCCTCCAGCTCCTTCGTTAGCTGGACTTACTAGATCCTCCATTTTTGTAGAATATGGTAGTTGAGAGAAGTTGCTCCATACTGTTGCCTTATCTATTCCAATCTTGTAGCTATGTTGATGAATTCCTCTATGGAATCTGTAGGCAACACTAATTCCTTGATTTTACATTGGGTGGCCACTGGAAGTGGCTTAGCAAACCATTTCTTAACAAAAAAATCATGTGGTGGATCGCGCAATTTAGCCATTAGTGCCTTGGCCCTAGTCACAAACTCTGGGACCTTTCCACCTAGACCCAATCTCAAATTTTCTAGTTCCTCTATAATGATCTCTGTAGTATTTCCATGCTGGAATTGATTTTTGAATGCATCTTTCATTAAGTCCCAAGTTGTAAAATGGTTCTGAGCAAACTGGCTGAACCATTTATCTGTTAATCCTTCTAATGTAGTAGGGAAGAGTATCAAAAAGGCATTTTCTCTTCCCATTAAGCCTCTAGTTTTGCATAGTCCTAAAAACCTTCTAATATGCTCGTCCAGATCTTCTTGAGCTAGGCCTTTGGAAGAAGGAAATTTTATATTTAATCTTGATAGTAGGGTTTCCAAGTCTACCTCACCAGCCATGCTCCTTACTAATGAACTTGATGAAAGTGGACTAGATGATCTTCTAACAACCTTCCTTCTTGTTTGCTTGTAAGTGACCCTCAATGTTTGGGACCGGGTTGCGGTCATGGGCCGTTCATAGTCCTCTTAGTATGAGATAATTGATAAGAATATGTACCTCTTAGTCCACTGAAGTAGTACGATAGACACTTTAATATTTCTTCTCCAACTTCAATATATCTTCTCCTATGCTCAAATCTCCTTGGAGTCCCACCGTGCGTGCCAAATTTTGTTGGGGGATTCTTGGACAAGAAGGGATTTGAGTGTTTGTAAGAGAAAAGGGAAAGACAAGAAGAAAGATACACACTGGAAGATTGATTATAATAAGACAAATACAATGTTGAAGCACAATACAATCCAATGCTTTTGTGCAAAATCCCATAGAGTGCTCAATTACAAAATACCAAATACCCAAGGGACTTGTTGCTGTCGGCCTCCTCTGCACCAAACCTCCACCTTCTCCAAGCCTGCACTTGTGCACACCTTGCACCAAGCTTCCACTAAGGGGAAGGGATGGGTACCTTCTGTCGGCATGCGCACACTTCAATAAGACCTTGGGATCCTTGGGGGACTAGCTTAGCACTTCTCTGCACACTTCCTTGGTCACTCTTCATGCACACCTTGCACTTCACTTCTCTGCGTCGCACACTGTGTGTCTCTTGCACTTCTCTCTCTTGCCTTGCTTAGACTATGCTTACTCTTCCTTACACTTAGAATTGTCCAAGAATAGTCCTTGCCTTGATTTGAGAGTCGATTCACGTATGCCCCTAACTGCAAGAGTATCTTGGTGCTCACTTTGATGTCCCAAGATTGTCTTCACAAGTGACAGCCAACGAATCCCTGTTTGGTCTTGTAGTGACTTTAGCCTAAAACCAAAATTTTAATTCGGGGGACATACTTTCACTTCTGCGTACGCTGCCGCGTCACATACCTTCACATTTTCCTTTTAAGTCTTCACTTGTGCACCTAAGAGAGGGTTCACCTGAACCTTCCAAAACACTTTAAACCTTCGGGAAATTAGAGAAATACCTCTGCAACCTGCAACCCACTTTCTCCAATTTACCCTTTGTGGACAATTAATTGTGCACTACCTGTGCACTTTGACACCTGCACTTTAGCATTTTGACTTTGCACCTATTGACTTTGACCTTGACTTTGTTGCCTTTGACTAGGTTTACTTTGACTACGATTGACTTTGACTATGGTTGACTTTGACCAATATGACTTTTATGGGCTTAACAAAGAGGAAGGTTGAGGCTTTGGTTTTGATGAACCCAAAGCTAAACCATACTTGCTTTCCCTCTTCTCGCACCCACCCACCCAAGGCTTATGACTAAGGTAGTCACCAAGGCATAAACCTTGGCATACCTTGTCATCGGAGTCACCAAAGTCACGGTTGGCTGCATGCGAGGGAGGACCTCAATGATCAAGGAAGATGGAGGTTCTCGGTACTTCTCGAGAGGTCATCCATCCCAGTACCATTCCCCCTTGAGCTCGCTTAACTGTGGCAATTGTTTGCCTCTAAGCTACACTCTTGTGGTGATTGAAGAAGGGGAAAGACTAAGGTTCACATTATCTTCAACGAGTTCTGGGCCTTCAAAGCTTCATTCTTTGCTTTTAAAGCCTAGTTTTGAAGCATTTTTGGGGTGATTTTTGAAGCCATTTTGGAGTACTTTTGTGCACAGTTCTCTTCATAGAGGTCCAAGAACATGAAGAAGAGTGTTCTTTATACTTCTTCAACAATTAATGTTTACCTTTTGGGGTTGTGTTTTCGGCCACACTAGTTAATCTACAGATTTCTTGAAAGGTTTTAGTTGTGGTGGGAGCAGCCATCACAAGTTTATGAAGGTTTCTGAGCCTAAAGAACAGAGTTGAGAGACACTCATAGTTGTTGTTGGCCAGTGTTTGTGTAGTGAATTCAGCCTTTTAGTGCCATTTTACTATATATATTGAGCACATACACATTATGTATGCTTCTATCGATACCGCTTATGTATGTCCACATGCTCATTGATATAGTAGTTACATTTTTGCATAAAGCCTTTTATGTTTAATAAAGAGGGTCATGGTGAGGTTTTCTTAACTTGGAGACACCTAGATGTTGGGGTCTCTCGGTGATGCACGTGGAAGACTTACCCAGCCTTGTCATAGGAGATGTATGATAGTTGTTCATAAGTGCTCCATAAGCCTAGTTGGCTTCTTTTGGGTAACATATTATATGCATTGGAGTCAGTGATTCATTATGCAGGTAAACATGTAAGTACTTGTAGTTTTATGAGATTTTGACACTGGTCATATGCTCATTTTGTAGAGCATATGGTGGAAAAAATTTTCAATATTTTTGTTTTTGTCAACTATATAGTGGTTGATTTACTCCTTGATACACTTATTAGTGTGAGCACATTTATTCTCACATAATCCTTTTGGTTGGTCACTATTGTTCATTAATTCATTTTTCTAGGGAGACTACTGAATTATCTTCCAAAATTTGACACTGGTCATCCTTCTTTGAGCCTTAGTTGTGTTTGGACTCTTCTAGCTCCATTATCATTCTATTCAATTCTCTACCATCATGGAATCAGAGGTCTTAGGCACATCTAGTGGATCAGGATCTAGTGCCAGTGTGCTAAGGAGGAGCTATAACTTGCACGGCAAAGACCATTTTGAGATTTGAAAATTTGATGGCACAAACTTTGCTCTATAGAAGAATTAGATTAAAGATGTGCTGATTCAAAGGAGGCAATGGAAGCCAGTAAATGGAATCTCAAAGAATCTTGTTGACATGGATGAAGATGATTGGGATGAGTTAGATAAAATGGCTAGGTCTACCATTCGATTGCACTTGGCTCCAATTAGAGGCTGCAGAATACGCAAAAAAACATAGTACATAGGGAGCAGGAACACAAACTTCTTAGGTGTTACAAATGCAATTAAACTTACAGTCTATGGTTGAACAAGACACTTTATGTTTTATTAAAGAACACATATACAAAAGTGTTTGGTTGCCATTTGGCCTTTCACATGGACACTAACAGTAACAATCTATTGCTGAAAATTTAGCAAATGCAAAGAATAATGAAGCTAACATGGCCCAATATTTTTGAGCGTGTGTTGTTACATGTCATTATGATGCATCTTTTCATTCTAAATGTATGGTTGTGAGTGATGTTGACTTGGATTGGTTCTTTGATAGTGGTGCTTCAAAGCACATAACTTCATGCAAAAGGTTTTTTGCATCTTTGAAAGATGCACCCAAAGGAGGACATGTAGTGTGGGCAAACAATACCTCTTATCCTATCATTCGAGTAGGAGAAATTGAGCTTAAGACTGAAAATGGAGGTGTGACTCTCTTGAAAAATGCATTCTATGTACCCTGTATCAAGAAGAGCTTAATTTCAGTTCCGTTGATTGCCAAAGCTGGACTTCATGTACACATTGTTGATGATAAGTGTATGGTTCATGATTCAGCAATGTTGATATTATCCTGATGTCCGATACATTATGCTATGGTTTATATCAAATGGATATGTACAAGAGGGCTACCTCAATTGCCTTGGTTGCTCATACTTCTTTCATGGCTGAAATGGAGCTTTGCATTGCTCATTTCGGTCAATTGAACTTCAGTAGTTTGCTTTACTTGCCAAAGAAGGACATGGTTATTGGTTTGCCAACACTTCAGTCCATTGAAGAGCATGCATGTGAAGGTTGGATTTTGGGAAAAATGCATTGTGCTTCTTTTCCAAAAGATAGTCATACACACACTACAAGAAAATTACAGCTTGTTCATAGTGATGTATGTTGTCCCATCAAGACTCCATCTTTTGGGAAAGCATGTATATTTTGTTACCTTCATTGATGACCCTACTCTCCATAGATGCGTGTATCCTATGAAAACAAAGAATGATGTATTTTCTTGCTTCGAATCATTTTTAGCTATGGCTGAAATGTTTTCATCAAACAAGCTTTTGACTCTACACAAGGATCCTAGTGGTGAATACATATCACATGAGTTTAATGCTTTCCTTGGTGAAAGAGTTATTTCACATCAATGTACGATTCCATATACACCTCAACAAAATGGAGTTGCCGATCGTAAAAATAGAACACTCCTTGAAATGGCACAATGTATGGTTAAAGGAAAGCATCTTCCAAATACGTTTTGGATGGAAGCAGTCATATGTGCAAACTATGTGTTGAATCGCTACCCTACAAAAGCATTGAGATTCATCACTCCTTATGAGGCTTGGAATGGACATAAGCCTATGGTTAGTCATATGCACATGTTTGGTTGTTTGGCATATGCTCTTGTTCCATCACAACAATGTCACAAACTTGATGACAAGGTAAAGAAATGTATATTTGGTAGTTATAGTGCTAAAAGTAAGGGATATTGTTTGTACCATCCATTGATGGACACAATTATTGTGAGTTGAGATGTGGTATTTGCTCAAAATTTAGTTTTTACTCTACTTAAGTGCAAGAAACAACGAACAATTAGCTCACAAGATGTGTTCGATACACTCATGCCTTTGTTCCAAAATGGTGCACCTGACTATGGCCATGTAGACCATCCAACTAAGGCTTAAAGGGCTGAAAAGTTGTAGCAAAATAGAGCTGAAAATGTAGAGAATTTCTAGCCAAACATGGTTGAAAGTTTTTAGCCAAAAACTGTCGAAACTACTACAAATTTCTAGCCACATATGGCTGAACATCTGCATCAAAATATGGCTGAAAATGAGCATGAAATTCAGCCCATGCTGTTGGAGTTAGAAGTATGTGAAACAAGTGAATAGCACAAGGAAGAAGAGGAAGCTTGGAGCACAACACACAATACTGAATGTTTTACCACTAGAATGTACAAAGATAAGTAACCCATTGAGAAAAAACCTCCTAAAGAGGGAAAAAAAGTGCCCTGGTAGTCCTAGTGTATCCACACATATCACTATGTGGAAAGCTTCAAGCTTCTCCCTAGGTAGAGCCTTCGTGAAAAAGTATGCAATGTTCTCCTATGTGTGCACATATGGCAAGCTAATCTCTCCTGCAGAGAATCTCTCCCTGACATAATGATAATGCAGTTCAATGTGCTTAGTGCAAGCATGGAACAGGGTTACTCCCAACTACCAATGCACTTTGACTGTCAGTGAAGATGGTGGTGGCAGAAGACTAACCAACATCCGAATCATCTATAAGATATCTAGGCCACACACACTCAATAATCATTGTGAAAGTTGCCCTATACTCAGCCTCACAACTAGAAGTGGCCACAGTAGGCTGCTTCTTGCTCAGCCAAGATGTGCATGAGCTACCAAGCATGAAGCAAAAACCACTAGTGGACACACGAGTGTCATAGCAACCAGCCCTTTCAGAGTCAAGAAAAGCATGCAAATCTGATGGTAGTGATCCCCCCTTGGGATAAAACAACCCAAGTAGCTGGGTATCACTCAAATAGCGAAGATGTGCTTAATTGCCTGCCAATGCTTGACACTTGGGCAATGCATAAACCTTCTCATTTATGAGATAGCAAACTAAATATCACACCGAGTAATACATAAGTAAATCAAGCAACCAACAACCTAATGATAGAGAACAACATCAAATGCATCTCTAGCATCATGAAGACTCAATCATAAACCTCTCTCCATAGGAGTGGCAATAGGTTTGCATTCTTCAAGGCTACAATAATGCGTCAATATATTTCGTGTGACACAAAGCTATTCTGCCATCAACTTGCATAAACTGAATGCCCAAATAATGATGCAAATGCCCCAAATCAGACATCTCAAATGAGGCATGAAAATTAGCCTTGCAATCAGCAATGTGCTTCTCATGAGGACCACTGAGCAGCATGTCATCAACATACACAACAATGATCAGAAGCACATCATTAGCATGCTTAATATATAAGGTGCTTTCAGTTCAATTGTTCTCAAAACCATGTGCCATCAAATAGGCATGTATCTTTTCGCACCAAGCATGTGGTGCTTGCTTTAAACCATATAATGCCTTCTTTAACATGTACACCTGGTTCTCATGCCCTTTCTAGAAAAGCCACAGGGCTGAAAAACATACACTTCCTCATGCAAGTCACCATTCAAAAATGTTTTTTTTAATGTCCAATTGATGTAGATTCCAACCATGATTAGTTGCAAGTGCACATATGCTACGAACAGTAGTCATTTGGCATGTAGGTGCAAAGGTTTCATCAAAATCAATGCCTCTTTCTTGCACATAACCCTTTGCAACAAGCCTAGCCTTATACGTGTCAACTAACCCATTAGTTTTACACTTCAACTTGTATACCCACTTAGTGCCGATGGCCTTCTTGCCAAGAGGTAAGTCACATAAAGACTAGGTGCCATTTCTCATGATAGCATCATATTCAGATTGCATTGCATCCATACAATGTTCAAAGTTTTGTGCTTCATCAAACGAAACAGGCTTAGTCTCATCACACAGACTAGAGGCAGACATAGCATAGCAATATGATGTAGAAGCGGCACTAATAGAGCTGAACGAGTACGGTATGACAGAGCTCCATCTAATTTTCTATCACGCAAAGTTTGCACCAACCATTTTGGCATAGTTTTTGCCTCCTCAATATCAGTTCTCTCATCAACAAGTGCACCATGTAAATCTGCATCAGAAATGGAATGATCTGGATCATCACTTGAAACCTACAAAGCCTAAGAAGTTGCCTCATTAGGATGAGCACTAGATTGTCCACCTATAAAAAGAGGCAGCAAAGTATCATACATGTCTTTGGAGCTAACAGATGTCTCCTTCGTACATGAAAGTAAAGGTTGAATAGCATCTTCCACAAAAACAACATCATGGCTAACCAAAATTCATTTAGTCTATGGATGATACAGACAATAGCATTTGCTTTCAAAACTCTACCCAACAAAAATACATTTTACTGCTTTATCATCCAATTTTGTGTGATGTTGTTCAAGCACTAATGCATATGCCAGACAACCAAAAACACATAGATGAGCAACAGATGGATTGCAACCATGCCAAGTCTCATATGGAGTGATAGCCTGTAGTGCTTTAGTGGGACACCAGTCAAGTACATATGTTCGACACATGATAGCATCAAGCCAAAAACTATGTGGTAAAGCCTAACTCTTGACCATACACCTTTCCATCTCCATGAGTGACATGTTCTTCTATTTAGCAACTCCATTCTATTGAGGTGTATACAGCACTATACACAGATGTTTTATCCCACGTTCAGCCATAAATGCATTAAAGTCAGAATATATATACCCCCCCCCAGATCAAGACAGAGGGTGCCCATTTTACATGCTCACAGATTTTCAGCCAAAACCAAAAACTCTTTGAAGCACATGAACACTTCGGACTTTTCTTTCAATGGATATACCCATGCATGCCTAGAAAAATCATCACTTAAAATCACGAAGTAAAGATAGTTTCCAAAAGAGGGTGTCTACGTAGCACCACAGGCATCACTGTGAACAAGCTACAATTCTAAGTGGCTCAAACTAAACCATCTTTTGGAAAGTAGGAATGTTCCATTTTGCCCAAAAGATAGCCTTCACAGACATATTTTTTGGGTGCGTCAAGTTTGGGCAAAGAGGACACCATTTCAGATTTCTGCATGCATAGCTAGCTAGCAATATTCAGATGACCAAAACTTTGCATCTGACATAGCCTAAGAATCATGTACTCTACATGTTGAATCATTCATATATTTTTCATAGTTTATGAGATTATACAGCACACGACATAAAATGCCAGAAGCAATAATCGTGTCACCATTTGACAGATCATGAACTTTACATCTATCATCAACAAATTTCACAACCAAGCCAATCTTGGCTAATGCAAAAATTGATAACAGAATTTTCTTGATCCCTAGCACAAATAAAGCATACGACAAAGTGAAAGAACAACCATAAGCAGTAGTTAGAATGATCTTACCAACTCCCATGTTACGATAAGAGGAGTTATTGGTGCATGTGATAGTATTCCCTATAGGGGCATGCTTGATTGAAGTGAAGAAACTACACTGGGTCAAAACTGCAAGTAGTAGTAAACACCCATTCTTCATTCTACACAAGATTACCAGACTCTATTTTTTGTGTAGAGTCCTCTACAACAACCATTCTAGCCTCTTTTTTCTTTGCCTCTTTTGCAGCTAGTTTTGTACAGTTCTTTATGACATGATCATTTCTTTTACAATACTTACAAGAGAATTTCTGCTGTTTTGATTTCTTCTCATCTATGTCTTCATTCTTCGAATGTGTAGCATTTGCAGATTTTTGCTTACTAGTAGATGAGATCCATTTACCTTTTCCCTTTTGACTAGCCAAGAAAGCTTGATATGCAACACGCATAATGGACCTGTTCTGGCTAGACTGATCTTCCTACAATAGAACAAAGACTAACTCCTCAAATGACAAGGCATTTGGATTGCCTTTCATCATCAGATGAAGAGTAGAAGCAAAACTCTGATATGAGTCAAGAAGACCATTCAAAACGGTCTACACAAGTGAGCTATCTGGTATAACTTCATCAACAGAAATCAATTGTTCCTTCAAGTCTTTGATCTTTGTTAGAAAATTGTCCATTGAATCACCTTCATTCATATGCTCACTCTCCACACGAGCCTCATTCTTAGCCTGGTACAATGTGGTAAGTGTATCCCAAGCATCCTTAGTTATTGTGCAAGAGTGAACGTGAGGAATAATGGCATGTTTGATAGACAAGGCTATCAATGCATGTGCTTGAGCATCTTTGCCATCCCAACGAATTTTGTCCACAATAGGTACAACAGAAACCATAGGATGAACAAGAATCTTAATAATATCAACATCTTCAATGCCATTTACATCAGTTTCAATACCTGTATTTGTAGGTGGAATAGGATGTTTTTTGACACTTTGCACAATGTTCCACAATCCTTTTGCAACCAATACATGTCGCATCATATAAGCCCACAATGGGTGATTGGTATCGTCCAACTTATCCTCAATAGCCAACATACAAAATACATCACTACTAGCCTTGGCCACTGACAGAAATACCATGATGCTGAAAAAGGATTATATCTGAAAAAGTTGAAGAGAACTACTCTAACGAGTTTTTAGCATTGCTAAACATGTAGCAAACTTTGAGACACTTATACTCGTGAACCAAAACCTATATATATCTTTTCGACACAAAAAGACAAAATAGCTTGCACAAATTCTACGATAGGGCATTTGGAGGTCGAAAGGAGCTCAGATTGCAATTTTAGCACCATAGAGTGAAGATGTTTTGATCTTTTAATCACCCTGAGTATTCTCACCGAATTGAGAACTACCCTAATGAGTTATGCTAAACCTATAGCAGACTTTGAGATGCTTATACTCGCAAACCGAAACCTGTATATATCTTTGGCACAAAAAAAACAAAGTAGCTTGCACAAGTGCTACAATAGTGCATTTGGAGATTGAAGCGAGATCAGATCGCGATTTTAGCACCACAGAGAAAAGATGTTTTGATCTTCTAATCACCCTGAGTATGCTCACCAAATTTGTGCATTTTTGAGACTACGATTGGAGGGGTGTTAACGATGACCTATATGAAGTAGTGACTTGCTTTGATACCAGTTGTTGGAGTTAGACGTCTATGGAAGCATGCAAATAGCACAAGGAAGAAGAAGAAGCTTGGAGCACAACACACAATACTGAATGTATTATAGCTAGAATGTACAAAGATAAGTAACCCATTAGGGCTATAGGCATATATACAAGCCGGGGAAAAAAACCTCCTAAAGAGGGAAAAAAGTTCCCCAATGGTCCTAATGTGTTCACACACAACACTACCTAAATATATCAACACATGCATGATATACATGTTGAAGGTGTATTACATAATGAATGCATGTCTATCAAGAGTGCACAAACAATGCCAAAGTGGCTGAAACAAACTTTGCAAGACAACAAATTCAGTGTATCTTTACTTGGTAGAACAAGATCAAGCTGTCACTATGCATCAAGTAATTTTTTGGATTATTCTCTTATTGCAATGACATGTAATGAAGAGCCACATACTTTTGAAGATGCATGTAAGGATCCAAAATACTGTTAAAAATAAAGAAGTAAGCTCATATATATTTTTGCAAAAAGGATTTTCTTCAAGTAGAAGGAAAATAAAAAAATAAAAAATGGAAGCATTTACTTCAGCAAGTAGTGGAGGCCAAAAGAGAATCATTCAAAAGAGAATCAAATCTAAAAAGTGAACTGTAAGAGGAGTGGATGTCCAAAGTAGTGGAGAAATGATGGAGAAGAGCTCTCAAACTCATCATGAGAGTTTTTGGTCACTTGGCTATAAAAGAGGCAAGGGAGGACACTCAAGAATAGAGGAAGAAGGCATGGAAGTCCCCTTGTAGCTAGTTCATTTGGTTTGAGTCATTGTTCACTCTCATAGAGTGTGTCCAGCCACATACCCATTTCTGGGTAGTCTACTTGTAAGAGTCATATTCTCAATATAGGTATCCAATTTTAGTGTTTAAACATTCGTTGGAAAGCTTATCTTGAGTACTTCCTCTATCTAGAAGAGTTTTATCAAATGCGTTATGTTCTGTGAGTTATTCAGGTTTTAGTGAAGTCTAGTTTTCAGCCTAACTGAGTGGACAGGTAGTCTGTTTTGAATCAAAGAGTTGCCAACCCAAATCTACTCCAAATTGTGTGTTTGATAGCTCATTTGAAATCTCTTGGTTTCTTGTTTGATTGACCAAATTGTGAAGTTCATTTCATTTTTTACTTGGTACCAGTTTTCATTTGAAGGTTCAGTTGTTGGCAAAAGTCTTGATCCTGAGAAGGTCTTCTACACTTCCGCTGCGATTAGGAGAGGAATTCTCCAACAATTGGTATCAGAGCATTGGATTTTGAAGAGGCAAAGCATTGGAACTGAAGTGAAGCAAAGGAGAAGCTACAAATCAAGGGGGAGCTTTGTAAAGTCAAGGAAGAGTGCCACACAATACTTGAGGTAAACTTCAATCTTGGAAGTTTTCAATGGCTGATTGAGGACAACAAGTTGAGAAGTTAGACAAAGATAATTTTCAGTCTTGGAGGTATAGAATGATAAATTACCTTAAAGGTAAAGGTTTATGGAGTCTAGTTAGTGGAGGCGATTCACAACCGATGGACCTTGAAGATCCCAACATTACTCCGGCACAAAGGAGACAATTTGCTGATTGGGAAGAGAGGAATCGAAGGGTGATGTTCCTCATCTCACAAATTATTTCTAACACTATGATTGGTCATGTGCAAAGCTTAGAAACAGCCAAGGAAGTTTTGCAAGCATTGGAGAACGTGTATGCTACCTCAACAAGGTCTCGGAGGATGCAACTCAAGAACGAGCTCAACAACATGAAGAAAAGCTCAAACCAAAGCATTAGTGAGTATACATTGAGGATCAAGGAGCTTTGAGATCAACTAGCATCAGTTGGATGCAAGATAGAAGAGGAAGACATCGTCCAAACAGCCCTCAATGGCTTGAGGAGTGAAGAAAAGTGGAAGCCCCTCATCACAAGCATTCTTTATAGAGATCCTCTTCCAACATTCGACGAGATTATACCAAATTTTGTGGCTGAAGAGGTTGCTCAACAAGGAGAAGGCAACAAAGGTAAGGAGAGCCATAGACAAATGTTATATGCAGGACGAGGTAGAGGAAGGAACTCAAGAGGAGGCTCAAGAGGAAGAGGAAGAAGTTACAACAACACAAATTTCAGCCAACGCAACTTGGAGGACAAGGACAACTCAAATGAGAGCACACATGGAAGAGGTTGAGGAAGAAATAGAGGAAGATGTTGAGGTTCATACAATCCTCATAAAGGTATAACATGTTATCATTGTGGTAAACTAGGACATTATGCAAATGATTGTTGGCAAAAGAATGGAAGGCTGAATGGAGGAAACCAAAGAAGCCAAAATAACTATGCGAGTACATCAAGTGAAGGAGACAAGCAAACCATGCTTGCCATGAAGCATGACTACAACAACTCGAGGAGCGATGATAAAAAATGGTTCATAGATTTAGGTTGCAGCAACCATATGACATGCCAAGGAGATTTATTCACAAAGCTACAAGCTCCAAGTGGAAAAGGATGTGTGGAGACCGGGGATGAATCTCAACACGCAATTGAGCATGTTGGAGATATCAAGCTTGGAGATAAAAAGGTATTGGCTGATGTTCTTCATGTTCCTACTATTGCAAAGAATTTGATTTTAGTAGGACAAATGGTAGAGAAAGGATATCATGTTATCTTCAATGAAAAAGGCTGCTTTATAGAGAATCCAAAAGAAGGATTCAAGGTCATTGCTCAAGGAAGGAAAGAAGGAAGGATGTTCACTTTGGACATTCAACAACCACATGGAAAGGTGATGTATATTCAGTTTGGAAACAAGAGGATTGCTGAAATCGATTTGTGGCACAAAAGGTTTGGACATATCAACATTCCCAAGCTCAAGGACATGAGCAACCATGAAGTGGTAAGAGGTCTTCCAAGATTCAATGATGCCAGACTACATGAGTTTTATGAAGCATGCCAACTAGGAAAGAAAACTCGACAACCATTCAAGAAAAGCAACTATGTGGCAAGGAATGTCCTCGACTTGATACACACGGATGTATGGGGACCATCACAACAACCATCAGTGGCTGGTAATAGATATTTTGTCACTTTTATCGATGATCATTCAAGAAAATTATGGATGTTTTGCATAAGACAAAAATCAGATGTGTTCTCCATGTTCAAGAGATTTAAAGCACAGGTAGAAAAGGAAATAGGACGCTACATAAAGACCTTGAGGTCCGATGGAGGAGGAGAATATTTCTCCAAAGAATTTTCAGATTTTCTTTATGAAAATGGCATCAAGAGACAATTTACATGTAGGTACACACCTCAACAAAATGGAATAGCTGAAAGGAAAAATTGACATATCATAGAAGTTGCAAGATGCATACTCAACGAGATGAAGATGCCACTAAACTATTGGGTTGAAGCAGCTAGTACGACTTTTTATTTGATGAACAAGTGCACAATGGCTGGAGTGCATAATCTAACTCCTGAGGAGGTTTATTCCGGTAAGAAACCTGACCTTACACATCTCAAAGTTTTTGGATGTGTGTGTTATGTTCACATTCCTCAAGAACTAAGGACAAAGATGGAGGCAAATTCAGAAGAATTTATTTTCATTGGATATTCATCGGAGCAAAAGGGATACAGGTGCTATGATCCGGTGACAAAGGAGCTACGAGTCTCATGAGATGTGGTATTTGATGAGCTAAGACCATGGTTTGGAAACAAAGGGAAAGAGAAGATTCTTGAAGAAGATTGCGAAGATGATGGAGGTGCTGTCCAAGAAGAGTTTCAGCAAACAAGCACTCAAATGTCAGGTCCAGAAGCTTCTACATCACTTGGAGAAAGCTCAACATGGAAGGGGAGGCTAAGGAGTCATTCCTCATCACCAACATCAGCTTATGAAAGATCTAAAGCTGAAAGTGTTGCCCAAAATAGTGATTCAAATGCAAGTGAAGAAGAGTATGAAGAGGTGATCACACCAAAGGTAAAGTTGAACTGGTTGAAGAAGCCATTTTCAAAAGGAAATGAAAGGGGTTCTTCAAGAGCAAGGTATCCAGTTGAAAGGCTGAGCTATGATAGTTTTATTGCAAAGCATTTTGCATATATGACACAGGTGGTCAAAGACAAAGAACCGGATGCATATGAAGAAGCATGTACACAAAAAGAATGGCAAGAAGCTATGCAGAGATGAAAGCTCTCAAGGACAATCACACATGGGAGCTAGTTCCAAAGGTTGAAGGTATGAAGATTGTTCCAAATAAATGGGTGTTTAAAATAAAGAGAAATGTTGATGGTTCTCTAGCAGGGCATAAAGCTAGACTAGTAGCAAAAGGATTCAAGCAAACTCACGGCATCGACTATGAAGAAACTTTCAGCCCGGTTGCAAAGATGGGAACCGATTGCAATGAGTGCAGCAAGGAGATGGCCATTGTACCAACTTGACATAAAAAATGCTTTTCTCAATGGTGAACTTCAAGAAGAGGTATACATGAGTCAACCGATTGGATTTGAAGACAAAAAGCATCCAAATTTTGTTTGTAGATTGAAAAAAGCTTTGTATGGGCTGAAGCAAGCACCACGTTCTTGGAATCAAAGATTGGTCGAGTACCTCACAAGGTGTGGGTATAGTCCAAGTAATGCAGATCCCTCTCTCTACATGAAGAAAGAAGAAGGCAAGCAAGTATATATTTGCATATATGTTGATGATCTCATCATAACAGGAAGTAATGTTGTAGGAATACAAGAGATAAAAAGAAAACTCGATAAGGAGTTTAAAATTTCAGATCTTGGTGAGCTGAAATACTTTTTAGGCATTGAGATAGTCTATGGGAAAGATGGCATCTACTTGATGCAAAGAAAGTACTTGTTGGATGTTCATTTCAGATTTGGAATGAGTGAATGCAAACCACGCACTCAACCTATGGACACAAATGTGAAGCTATGCTCAAATGATGGAGAGAAGTTACATGATGTAACTACATACAAGAGTATTATAGGTTCATTGATCTATGCTACAATCACAAGACTAGATTTATGTTATATTGTTGGAGTTCTTTCTCAATTTATGCAAGCTCCAACAAGTGAACATTTAAATTCAGCCAAACAAGTGCTAAGATATGTGAAGCACACTGTCAATCATGCATTGTTTTATAGATATGATGAAGAATTGCAGGTTAAGGGCTTCAGTGATGCTGATTGGGCCTGTTCGAAGGAAGACAGAAGATCCACTTCAGGTTATGTGTTCATGATAGGTAGCAAACCTATCACATGGAGCTCAAAGAAGCAACCTACTGTTGCATTATCATCTACAAGAGCTGAATATAGAGGTTTAGCCTTTGCAACTTGTGAGGCTATGTGGATTAAGAAGCTCTTGGCTGATCTTGATGTGCAGGTGGAGACCATTCCAATTTATGGTGACAACATGTCAAGCATTCACTTGACAAACAATCCAATGTTTCATGCACGAAGCAAGCACATAAAAGTGCATTATCATTATGTTCGAGAAAAAGTTTTGAGCAAGGATGTAGATATAAAGTTCATTGGAACTAATGACCAGGTTGCAAACATGTTTACAAAGTCCTTAGATGTTTCTAAGCTAAAGAGGTTCAAGGACGACATCAACTTGCAGGATATGGCTGAAGCTGCAAGCTCACATGTGAGCTTGAGGGATAGTGTTAAAAATAAAGAAGTAAGCTCATCTATATTTTTGCAAAAAGGATTTTCTTCAAATAGAAGGAAAATACAAAAATAAAAAATGGAAGCATTTACTTCAGCAAGTAGTGGAGGACAAAAGAGAATCAAATCCAAAAACTGAATTGTAAGAGGAGTGGCTGTCCAAAGTAGAGGAGAAATGATGGAGAAGAGCTCTCAAACTCATCATGAGAGTTTTTGGTCACTTGGCTATAAAAGAGGCAAGGGAGGACACTCAAGAATAGAGGAAGAAGGCATGGAAGTACCCTTGTACCTAATTCATTTGGTTTGAGTCATTTCGTTCAGTTCACTCTCATAGAGTGTGTCCAGCCGCACACCCATTTCTGGGTAGTCTACTTGTAAGAGTCATATCTTTCAATATATGTATCCAATTTTAGTGTTTAAACATTCGTTGGAAAGCTTATCTTGAGTACGTCCTCTATCTAGAACAAGTTTATCAAATTCTTTATGTTCTGTGAGTTATTCAGGTTTTAGTGAAGTATAGTTTTGAGCTTAACTGAGTGGACAGGTAGTCTATTTTGAATCAAAGATTTGCCAACCCAAATCTACTCCAAATTGAGTGTTTGATAGCTCATTTGAAAGCTCTAGGTGTCTAGTTTTATTGACCAAGTTTTCAAGTTGATTGCATTTTTTACTTGGTACCAGGTTTCATTTGAAGGTTCAACTATTGGCAAAAGTCTTGATCCTGAGAAGGTCTTCTACACTTTCCGCTGTGATTAGGAGAGGAATTCTCCAACAAATACATGAGTGTTATGCAATCAAAAATGGATTCCATTCATAGGAATGGTACTTGGGAGTTATTGTTGGAGGAGATGGTGGATGCACACAAGAGATGAGTTGGTGTAGCTAAAACGTGCTTCACACTTGCTATAAGTAATGATTGGAGAGTGTTGTGGGCCTCTTTAGCTAGCTAATAAGCATAAATAATCACATATGTTGCTTGGAAGATGATCCACTAATGATAGGATCAAAATAGATAGGTAGGCATATGATCCAAGATCCAAAACTTGCTATTTTGGTTGATACACCTACTCAAAGTTTTGAACCATTCTCTGGGTACAACAACAAATTATCAAGTATGTAGGCTTGGGCCTAATTGCATCAATAGCTCCCCCTCAAGCCGAACATGCTTGATCTTGATTGCTCCATGATCTCTTGCAGCCCAATCATCAATTTGAACATGTTCATGTTTGCTCCATCCAATGCTTTGGTGAGTATATCTGCACATTGCAAATGAGTTGAAACATAGGATGATTAGATATCCTTGCTTAGAAATTTCTCCCTAACATAATGATAGTGAACTTCAATGTGCTTAGTCTTGGCATGGTACACAAGATTAGCAACCAAATGAAGTGAACTAGTGTTATCTCCAAAGATAATTGGAGTGTAGGAATGTATCTCCAAATCTGCATACAATTGCTTAAGCCACATAGCTTGCTGAGTTGCATTTGCCAAACCTCTATATTCTGCTTCTGTGGAAGATAAGGCCATAATTGGTTGCTTATTGGATGACCAAAATATGAGCTTTGAACCTACAAAAGATAGGTACCCTAAAGTGCTCCTCCTATCATCCTTGGAGCCAGCCCAATCTGCATCAGAATACATCTTTATATCTATGTGAGAAGTGAAGGAATAGAACAATCCTTCATTCATTATGCCCTTTAGATACTTAAGCACCCTCTTTGCAACTTCCATATGAGGCTTCCTTGGTACATGCATGAACTGACTCTATGTGCTTACTGCATAGGCAATATCTACTCTTGTCAAGGTGGCCTAATTAAGACTACCCATAACTTGTTGGTAACTTGTAATATCTTCAAGTTGTTCACCTTCATGTGAGCATAGATTATGGTAACTTGTAATATATTCAAGTTTTTCACCTTCATGTGAGCATAGATTATGGTAACTTGTAATATATTCAAGTTTTTCACCCATGTGAGCTTAGCTTATGGCTGAGCTCCATAGGAATACCTGCAACTTTAGTGTTCTCCATCCTAAACTTCACCAACATATCATGTTTCCTTTGTGTGATGAATATACCTGAATTTGTACACACAAGTTCTAAGCTAAGGAAGTAGGTTGATAATCCTAGATCACTGATTTTGAATTCTTTCATTAATTGAACCTTGACCTGCTTGATACCATCAGAATCATTACCTGTAATAATGATATCATCTACATAGACACATAAGTAGATGACCTCTGATTTATTCTTCTTAACAAATAAAGATGAGTCTGCCTTGCTTGCCACAAAGCCTTGATCCTACAAATAGATAACAAGCCTATGGTTACAAGCTCTAGGAGCTTGCTTGAGACCATAGAGGGGTTTTCTAAGCTTGCATACATAACCTACTTTTTCTTCATCTTCAAGACTTGTGGTTGTGCCATATACACTTCCTCTGATATGCAACCATTTAAGAATGCATTTTTGACATCTAACTGATATAAATTCCAATTTTTTGGTGCAACAAGACTTACCAATACCCTGATTGTTGGCATCTTTGCCACAGGTGAAAATGATTCTTCATAGTCTACTCCATGTGTTTGGGCAAATACCTTTGCCACTAAGCTTGCCTTGTACCTATTTATAGAACCATCAGAGTTCTTTTTAATTTTGTATATCCACCTTGAACCAATTACCTTCATATCTGGCTTCTTGGGAACTAGATCCCATGTGTGGTTTTCCTGCAACGCTTCCACTTCTTCCTGCATGGCTTCTCTCCACTCTTTCTTCTTCCTAGCCTCTTCAAATGAAGAAGGCTCCTCTGCCATAGAATCTTTAGTGATGTACACAGAGTTCTTTGTGACTAAGGATGTATCATATCCATACATTATGGGCTTCTTACTTTCTCTTTGTGATCTCCTTAAAGCTTGATTGGAAGACTCGGGTAGATCCTCTAACTGCTGTATTTGAATTTGCTTCTTGACTTCCAAGCTTTGAAGTCAATCTGCTCCTCATCTTCTAAGTTGATGTTCTCTGCTTGGTGTTGATCTTCTTTAGTGGGGGTTGGAAAATCATTTTCCAAATCATATGGTAACCTGACTTTCCTGCAACCATCTTCAAACCATGAATTATTCTCATCAAATACTACATCCCTACTAACTGTGAATGCCTTGTTAATGGGATTGTATAGTCTATACCCCTTTTTATTCTGATCATAGCCAATAAATATACATTTCTCAGCCTTAGGGTCAAGCTTCCCTCTGATTTGAGATGGGATGTGTGCATAGGCAATGCATCCAAATATTTTGCAATGATCCAATGATGGTCTCCTACCATTCCATGCTTCATATGGTGTAATACCATCCAATGATTTGGATGGAAGCCTATTGATCAAATAGGTGGCTATACATACAGCCTTTGCCAATAAATAATTAGGTAATTTTTTCTCATTTAACATAAAACTAGCTGCTTGAACAATTACTATATTCCTTCTCTCTACCACTCCATTCGATTCAGGAGTATACCTAGTTGTTACTTCCCTCTTTATGCCTCTATCCTGTAGAAATAGATCAAACCCATGTGAAAAGTACTCACCACCTCCATCAGTCCTGATTCTCTTCAAGGTCCTTCGTATTTGGTTTTCAACTAGTGCCAAATACTTCTTGAAACATGTAAATACCTCATCCTTATGCTTCATGAAATAGAGGATTGTCCACCTATTGTAATCATCAATAAATGAGACATATTACCTTAAACTTGGGATAGATGGATCTTTGCTAAGACCCCACACATCAGTGTGTACAAGCTCCAAATACTCTTCATGGATGTATCCTTTCTTGTTGAATGGTTGCTTGTGAGCTTTGCCAAATCGACATGCTCCACATTTGTATATCATGTGCTGCTTGGTCACATCGGGAATGCCAAGCACACTTTGATCCCTGTAAATTTTCTTCAGAGTTCTCTCTCCTATGTGCCCTAGCCTCTTGTGCCATATTTCCAACTCAGATATGGTTTGATCTGTATAATTCAATAGTGCTATGTTCCTTGTGTCTTCAATTTCAAAAGTAAACAATCTACCTGACTTCTCACCTTTGGAAATCCTTTTGAATCCTTGTTGGGGGCCTTCCACATATGCTCCATGCTTAGTGAATCTGACATGTAGACCTTTCTCTACAATCTTCCCAACATTAATTAGGTTTTTTGTTATAGTAGGTACATAAAGAACTTTGCTCAAAAGGTTCATACTACCATCAAACATTTTGACATTTCCAACTTGCTTGACTGCGTTTTTAGTGTCATCACCTATTTGTACTTGATGCTTCCCCTTGGGTTCTTCACATCTGTATAAAGGGCAAAAGATTGGTTACCTCTTGAGTTGTCACCATTTCTATTGATCTTTGTCTCATGGGTGAAGAGTTGTCCCATTAAGGTGTTGAGATTAGGTATTTTCATATCCATGTAGAGATCCATTGTTGTGGTGAAGGATTTCCACTTGTCATCAACCTTAATTCCATTGATGATCTGCCTCACAATGTGCTCTTCCTCTATCTTTTCTCCAATGCTTGCAAGCTCGTCTACTACATCTTTCATTTTGGTTACATAGTCAGCCACTCCTTGCTTTGGTTGTTTCTTGAGGGTTGTAAATTCCATCCACAACTAATTCTTCCTTGCTCTTGTGTTTGAGGATAAATATGATGAAAGAACTTCCCAAGTCTCTTGGGAGATCTTGCAATTCCTAACATGTGGTAACAAGAAATCAAAGATTGAGTTTAGTAGATATGACCTGGCAAGAGCATCCTTTGCACACCATGTGGTTAGCCTCTCTTGCTCTTCCTTTGTTGGTTGATGCTTGCTCCTCAAGACTAGCATGTCTTCATCTCCTAAGATATATCCATATAAGCTTCTCCCTTGAAGATATGCTTGCATCTTTAGTGACCATGCTGAGTAGTTGTTCCTATCCAACTTGTCAAGGAAGGATGGAAATCCATCTCCCATCTTGATTGTGCTTGCTCTGATACCACTATTGGAGGAAATGGTGGATATTCACAAGAGATGAGTTAGTATAGCTAAAACCTGCTTCACACCTGCTATAAGTAATGGCTGGAGAGTGTTGTGGACCTCTTTAGCTAGCTAATAAGCTTAAATAATCACATATGTTGCTTGGAAGATGATCCACTAATGATAGGATCAAAACAGATAGGTAGGCATATGATCCAAGATCCAAAAACTTGCTATTTTGGTTGATACATCTCCTCAAAGTTTTGAAACATTCTCTGAGTACAGCAACAATTGATAAAATTACTTTCGGGGAACTTCAATTAGCTTAACAAGCTACCAATCATGAGTGATCTCACTTAAAATGATGCACTATATGCAGAGAAATATGTTTAGCAAATTGATCATGCATCCGGATGTTTATGGGCCTTCACAGTCACAAACTAGTGAGTAGAGATTGATTAATATTTGATAATCATGAGAAACATTATTAATGAAACTTTGTAATATTAAAGTATATAGTATGCTTGATCTATCACGCTTTAATTCAAGAGAAATGATAACCTATACAGTGAGAACAAGCTATGACAAGTTCACTGTTCTGATGGAGCGTGACAGAGATATGAGTGTAAGAAAAGTAATGATAATGTATGAATTAAATCATGTAAAAGTACAATGTCATTGGCAATAAACCATTGCTCAATGAGTGAGAATTGAGAGAGAGATGAGGTGAGCTCCTCTTCTCAATGAAAGTACATGAATATGATCTCCAAACCGCGAGATACAGATGGGCCTTTCATATCCTTTTTTTATACATTTTTTTGGAGCCAAAGATTTGAATTCAAATTCAAATCTACACCTAAAAGTGAATCCTAAAGTATAGGATTGATTCTCTCGTGACTCAACTACCAAATGATATGAGATTATATGCTTCCTAACTCCTCGTGGGTTTATTGACCTTTTACAATGGGTAATTGTGAAGCAAAGTTACAAGAGGTTGTACATATGAAGTCTTCCAAGTGATATGCTAATACATCAAGCTTACGTGAGTTTATGAAGTATGTAGGCTTGGGCTTAGTTGCACCAATAGTTATGTGAATTGCCAAAAGGAAGAAACACCAATGGTACAAAGTGGGTTTGCAAAATTCAGAGAAAGTCTGATGATAACATTGATCGCTATAAACCTAGATTGGATATTTGAGATTTTGTACTCATTATTTGAACACCTCCTCTTATACCTCTCTAAAATCCCTTGATATCTTGAATATCTGATTTAACTCACATCTCAAACAGTTCTCTCTCTGTGTTGTATGCCTTTGCTTCCCTTTTCAATAATTAGTTCATTAAATGATATACACGTTCTAATATCTTTGGTACATATAAAAAATAAGGCATTCCAACATTGTTGGTACATCAACTTTTAGGCTGCAAAATTCTAGAAGTAGTACAAAGCATACACCCAAAATAAAAAGAGGACTTTTTAATGATAAAAAATCATAGAACTATTTTAGCTCGTGGATTGTGTAAGCTTCCAAATGTTCTCAATCCAAGAGAAGAAGGTATAAAGGCATATGGACATACATATGCTTTGAGACATGAACTTGTGGATACAAGAAGCAACACACATACTGACATATTCAAGCCAACGAAAGAAACATGGCACATTGAGGACATGAACTCGTCCTTAAAGCTTCTATGAGGTGCGTGTCATCCCATTTGGACATCATTGTTGTTGAAAAACACATATTGAGTTGTGACATGATACATATATTAGAAATAATTCAGATTGCAATTGTGGCTATTTAAGTTCTTATATTGCTAACATGTGGACTACCTGACTAATCTACCACATCTATGCAACTTTTTTTCCTAGATTAGTTTTTCCAAGAATTGGTTAGCATGCCATCCACACACAAACACTTCCATATATATAAATATATGCATAGACTCAATCTTCTTCAAGGACATCTAATGAAATTGGAACGATATAGAGAAGATTAGCATGGCCCTCGCGCAAGGATGACACGCACCAATTGAGAAATGGTATCAGAGTGGATTCGATCCAAGGAGCTGATGAAGATTTGAAAGGCTTCACATTGAAACAATTTGATAGATTTTGTAACACAGATCATCACTGCTTGTAAATCTACATATATAATAAAGTTCTCTCTCTCTCTCTCTCTCTCTCTCTCTCTCTCCTCTCTCTCTCTCTCTCCTCTCTCTTTCTCTCAAAATTTTCATTAAATGGCTAATTGTCTTGTCCCGAAATCCCTTGTAAAATCTTGAGAAGCTTTGTCATTGCTCTAAAGGAGTCCTCTAGATGCATGATCCCTGAAGAATGTGACATTACCCTTGTAGAATAGTAGGAACTTAGTGATTTTTAGGGAAAGTGCCAGTATCTTATGTGAAAGGACCAAAATTAGGGCACATGTATATAAGTTACTTGTGACTCTTTTGTAAAGACTTTTTTCATTTTGAAATCCTAACTTTGTAGAAGTTTGAATTTGCTTCTTCTTTTCTATGTATATTATTCTTCATGAGCTTCCATGTGTGCTTGAGGCGTGGAATGTGTATCTATAGGTGTTTTCTACCACTTCCCCATCTCTTTTCGTTGTTTTGTCGTTTGTATGTGTGTCAAGCATAGGATGCGTAGAAGCAACAGTTGATCTTTCTTGCCACTTTGGTTTTAGTCATAATTTGGAGTAGAGAGGTCTGACTCAACTAAAAATATCATTATTGGATGTGTCTCATTGAGAGCTTCCAAATGAATATATTCACATTTCGAAGCTGAGAGAAATCACTCAATTTGTGGTGACCATTTCACCAAGTATCATGATACATGTCATTGTGTTAAAGGTTTCGTGTGAGGTACATTTGCCTAATTTGCATGCATTAGTTGTCCCTTTCCTACATTAAGTATCACATGTGCACATGTCTTCATACGCTTGATGGGCTTAAATTCATGGATTGATAATTTAATGAGTGTATCAATGCCACCACTATATGCACTTGCTTGATGATAGAGATTTAGTCTCATTTATCACATCTCTAAGAAATTTTGAGCTTAGGTACACACATTTTTGGTGTCTCTGCCCAAGAATCAACCTCAATCAAGGTTCCTACATGATGGTCAAAGCATTGTTGTGAGGGTAGTGAGCATGAAAAAGTGAATTTAGTAGCTTGGCAAGTCATATTTTTCTTGCATTTGTTACTTCGTACACTCATTATGTCTGTGATAAGTTTTAAGGATTAGGTTGAGTGTGGAGGAGTTAGGGCTAGGAAATAAGAGAAAGGGTTCGGAGATAAAGTAGGTCACATAATTCTGAAACAAAAAAAATTAAAAACCAAAATATAAAGAAATTTCTCATATTTTTTCTTGAGTTTCTAGTGTCAGCCAAGGACTAAAAACAAAACTTCACTACATTCCTAGTCACTTGTTTTTTTGCAAGTATCATGGAGAGCTTTGACGACCTGTATCGTAGACCTTGTATCACTTATAGCTCAGACTTTGGCAAGTTTCTACCATCAAAGTGTTGAGGAGACTATCCTTGAGATGAGCACAACACTTTGAAAAAATCAAAGTTGTGATGAAGCACACACACGGGGTGACACGATGTCCACCAAGTGTCACAAGGTGTGATTAGGGATAAATGAAAATAATTTTCTAGCTACACACACATAGGGGTGACAAAACATTTCCCATTTGGACTTCAAAAAGTTCAAGTAGCATGGCTGATTTATTTTGATATCATGATACCAAATTCTAGTATGTCGCACTACTTGGCAGGTATCGTGCATCATGGATACCTTACTCCTAGTGTATTACAATACCTAGGTATCGTGTATTGTCTAGTCAGGTATAATGATCTCCTTGTATAGTGTATTTTTGATACTTTTGAAGTACCATGTATCATGAATTGGGCTTGTACTGTGTATCATTGGTCACTTGTATCGTGTATCACTGATACTTTTTCCAAGTATCCTGTATCATCACATCCTGTATCATGAACCTCTACGTATCGTGTATCATGAATCCCAAGTATTGTGCATCATGACATCTGGTATCATGAACCTCGAAGTATCTTGTATTGTGTTATACCCTATATTGTGTATCATGGCATATTAAGTGTCACGTATCGTGAGGAATCCTCAGTATCATGTATCATCTAGATCCTAAGTATCATGTATCGTGGAAAATAGAAACAATTTAGGAGGGACTTTGAAGTGGAAATTCTAAGGAATATTGTACACAAACATTGAACAAACCTTTTCTAAGACTTGATAGTTACCATAAGGAAATAGTGAAACCCTAGACTCTGAATGAACCTAAGGTCAGGATGTGTCATAGGGAGGCAAAGAAGTGTAATTTCCATAGCAAGGAGTATAACTCAAAGGAGTGCTCACTCCATCTACTTGGACACATCTAGTGACTCAAAAGGAGATTCACTCATGGCCTCCAAAGATATGCATAGCTATATGCCTCTGGTCAAGCGCATGTCAGTTATAGAAGGAAAGTATAGGACTTCCTTGTAGTATGTCTCTATGAACTTGCATGGATTATCTATCTACTTAGATGGCCTTAATAGGTGAGTGGCCCATCCTACGAACTCTACCAATTATGAGGTTTTTCATAGGATAGCGGTGAAATTTGAAGGAGGTTTTTACATGGACAAGTTGGGACAAATATACTTAGTTATTGAAAATCCGGATTTAATCAATGAAAAAGAGAGAGTGAAGAGCCTAGTCATCCAATTGGTATTGATAACAAAGAAACCATGAAAACTCCAAGAGGAAGATCAATTGTTACAAATGTGTGGAGAGACAAAATCCCTCAAGATGATGAGTTAACGGACTATTACCTGATAGCTAGAATGGATAGGCAGTTACAAGCCACTTCAGCCTTAAGGGGAGAAGGCACCAATCTTGCAACCGCTTATAAATTACATGATTCTAAAGATTCTTCCAGAGTTACACATCTAGATTAGAACAAGAGGACATATTGGGAGGTCAATGATCTAGAGAGATCTAGACTACAGTGTTTGGGATTGCCCGTATTCCCACCTAGGGACCAGGCAACCAATTCCCAAAACCCTCAAGGGTAGCACCAAAGTCAAGAGAACCCTTTCATAGGTCAAACAAGCCAGAAACGTGTCCCAATCAAACCACATGTCCATTTTACTACATCAAACACCGACACCATACAAAGTACCCATTTGGGAAGCGAGACAATGAATACAACACCCTTTCCTTTATGACTCCCACAAGGTAGAGGACAAGGTGTGCACCAAATGATTCAAGTTATGCTTAGACCCCTTGATGGGGGTAGAAGGCTAAGGCCTATTTAGGTAGCAAAATGCATAAGGAATCACCATGATGGTTTCGGAGATCCTTATGATCATATGGTAGAATTCAAACAAGTATTGCATGCTGAATGAGCGGATGACTTTTTCATCCAATATGAGTTGTTTGGTCTCATCCTCACTAGAACTGCCTTCACATGCTTCCAACCCTCAGATCCTAACAAATTCTTTAATATAAAGCAATTCTTTGGACAATTTATTGATGAATTCACTAGAGGGGTATCAAACATAACTCCTCTTCCCTGATTTAAATTTGTAAACAAGCCCCTAACGAATCAATGAGATAAGCATGCAGACAATTTAACCAATATGTGGACAAATGCCCCATAGTTGAGATGCCTACCTAGCAAAAAATGATATCCTTGTTCTTGGAAAGTGTAACTAATGGAAATTTAAGGACCTTAGTGTATATAAAATGATTGCAAACATTGTCCAAATGCCTACGAGTGTATGGACTTGGAGGATAACTTAGTAGATGATTTGAAAATTCCACAAACCTTCCATAAGTCTAAGCATGCTTCTAGCAATATACCTTTCCAATCAAACAATTTAGAGGAGCTTGTAGACTTAGTGGCCAAAAATCTAGGTGGCCGAAATCAATAGGGTTAGGAGAATTATCAAAGCCAACCCTTGAGAATGTCCATGCTAAGGAGATGTGTGCATTGTGGAGGTGACCATCCATCTCATGCTTGTGCAAGAGGAGGACATGTTCCTCCATAGTCCTGTCAATACAATAGGCAACAAGCCCAAGGACATAATATGTATTGTCACATTGAATAGGGGTATACCAATCATACCTCTAGAAAGTCTCCTTATAACACGAAATCTAGACCTACCCCCCACCTCCATGAAGTCCATTTGGATTACCACCAAGAGAAAGAGGCAAAAAGCCTCCAAGTATATCAAGGAACACCCACAACCAAAAGAAAACTTGGAGAGAGCTATCGTGCATGTGCCACCATTGACGAGTGAGGAAAATTTAAATCAAAGCTATGAACATGGCCATGGAGATTACTACTCCAATGATCAAAATCTCATAAAGTATGAATCTTCTTATGAAGAGTAGTATTATGAACACGACAATTATGGAAACACTTATGGATTTGAATGCAGCAATCTCATGTGTGTGGCTCCTAGAGCTCAAGCTCTCAAAAGACCTACAACAAGACCACCTCCACCTAGAGGACCATGCTTTAGATGTGGAGGAGACCACTTTATTAAGGAATGTACGTTTCCTTACCATCCACCACCCTAAAGAGCTTGGGAAGGGTATTATAGTGATTGTGGAAAAGAACACTTGTTCACAGACTACCCCAAGAACCCATCCAAAGCATCACCCACATCTCATATCAATGTAATTGAGGTAATGGAGTCTTGCGGGAGTGATAAAGAATACATTCTGCCATTAAAATCCTTTACTAGAGCCAAAGCAAAAGAAAACATGGAAAATCAAAGATGCAGACAAAAAAGGAAAAAGAAATAGAATCTTCACCTTAAGTAGTTGAAGATTCAAAAGAATCCTCTAAAACCTCAAAGAAGAAAAAAGCTCAAAGCTAGAAAGCAAGAAGGGAAAAGATTAAGAGCAAGTGGGTAAAGAAGTTGGCTAAAGAGGTAGAAAAATCAGCAAAAGACCCCGAGCCTAAGATAAATTGTCTAGCCCATCAAAATACGAATGTGGTGAAGGAAAACCAAATGAAGGAGCATGCAGGATCAATTCTAGCATGTCCTTTGCTTGAAGATTTAAAAATGTGGTTGAAAGCTTATCAGTCTAGAATGGAGATAGGACCTACTCTAGAGTAATATGGTAAAGGTTACCTAAGAGGAGACCTTGAGAAGGAAAGTCTAGAAATATGTAAGAAATTAACTAAAATTTCTCAAACCATGCTAGAACAATCAATACCAAGCCTAGGAGAAATGAAATTCCTAGAAGAAACATTATAGGGATGTTTAGAAAAACATAATTCACAACAAATGAAACAGGGACAAACTAAGGAGATTGAAGAAGAATTAGGTTTTGAGACCATACAAAGAGACTCAATGATCCCGAATGTTGAAGAAAATCGGCCACATGAATTGTGGGACAAAGTGAAAGAAGAGAGATGGAAGAAAACGAAGGATGATGTCCCTCCCTTTGAAGAACTAGACACTTCTAGGAACGCACCTAAGATAGAGCAAGAAGAAGACTATGAAGAATTATCCAGCCTAGATAAAGATAGGGAGGAAGCAATTAGTCTAACTACACTTCCTAATTATACAGGTGAATATGAATAAAAATCCAAATTTTTTCATGCCCCAACAATAAGAGGCGATGAAAAGAAATTCATAGAGGAAACATCAACCATGTTGCAAGAGTTGAAGGGAGCTAAAGTTCAATGCTTAATAACCCTAGAAGAACTCTTGCAAGTCAAGTCTCATCTATGGACGAGACTAGTTGATGAGGTAAATTTGGATGAACAAAACATACCTGTTAGGGAAGAAAAGTTGGAGAAAGTAGCAACAATCAAGATACTAGTAGACAAAGTTGGAGATTTTAGTGAGGGAGATGAAGGAAATACATGCCTTCCAATTACATTTTGAGGATAAAGCCAAAGTCATTCTAGATATTGGAGCTAATCTAGGGATAGCAACCAAAGAAATTTGGGAAAAATGGAGAAAACTAGCTCTACGACCAAGTAGAATGAAGCTACAACTAGCATATGGTCATGTAGAATGACCTTTAAAACTCCTTGAACATGTCATTTTGACGACTTCTAGAGTGGAATTTGAACACGCTTTAGCTTTATGCCAATTTTTCAATGCAAGCAATCACGAGATGATCCTAGGAGGGCCATCCATGTGATAGTTCAAGGTAGTTCAAGAATAAGGAAAAAATGCTTTGTACCTCCAACACCAAGGCACAACCACTAAAATAAATCTCCAAAATTTTGCATATTGAGATGTTCCACCCCTTCAATGGAACCATGTACATAAGGATGAGGATGATGTGTCAATCCATAGTGTTGCATCTAGTCACCAATCATAGATGAATGAAGACACCCAAGTATGGATTTTCAAGGCAAGTAAACGAGAGGATGAAAGATTAGGATATTAGCAAGCAAGAAACAAGAGATATAGATCCATATAAGGCCCAACCTACATGCGACTGAAGGTTCAATCACATTTGTAAGACCTAAGAAGTCTATCTTCATGCTCCCTGTGTACTATGTTTTTTTGCATATTCTATAGCCTCCATGCGGAGTAACATGTGAGGCCCTAGGAGCTCAGTTTTCTACTCCGAGGATATTGTCGTAGAGCTCTCGAGAAGCAGAGTGCACTGTGGTGCATCACCAATGAAACACTTCACTAGAATCAGAGTAGTTCGATGCAAAAGCTTTGTTCCTTTTGTGTGAGCGAAGCAGGCATCCTCCCCCTTTGGCTTTCTCCAAGGCTTAAAACTAAGGTGGCAACCAAGGCATAGTCCTTGGCATACCTTGTCATCCGAGTCATGAAATTCACCGTTGGTGCCGTTGGCTGTGCGCAAGGGAGGACCTCAACGATCAAGGAAGATAGAGGTTCCTGGTACTTTCCGCGAGGTCACCCATCCCAATATTGTTCCCCCGAGAGCTCGCTTAACCGTGGCAATCTCTTTCCACTAAGCTACACTCTTGTGGTGTCTAAAGAAGGGGAAAGACTAAGGTTAACATTACCTTGAACATGTTTTGGTCCCTCAAAGCTTCATTTTTTTCTTTCAAAGCCTGCTTTTGAAGCATTTTTGGGGTGTCGTTTGGAGCCATTTTGGAGTACTTTCGCACATAGTTCTCTTCACACGTCCAAGAAAATCAAGAAGAGTATTCTTTGTAATTCTTTGACAATAAATATCAACCTTTGGGGCTGTGTCTTCAGCCAGACTCATAAAACTACAAGTTTCTCAAAAGGTTTTTAGTTTTGGTGGGAGCAACCACTGCAAATTTATGCAGGATTTTTCTTTAGCATAAAACACCAGAGTTGATAGACACTTGCACGTGGTGTTGGCTAGATTTTGGGTTTTGCATTCAGCCTTTTAGTGTCATTTTATTGCATATATTGAGCACATACACACCATGTATGCTTCAGTGGATAGCACTTATGTACGCCCATGTGGTCATTGATATAGCAGTTACGTTTTTGCATAAATCCTTTTACATTTTATAAAGAGGGTTGTGGTGAGGTTTTCTTAACTGGGAGACACCCAGATGTGGGGCTCGCTTTCGTGATGCAGGTGGAAGACTTACCTAGCCTCGCCATAGGAGATGTATGATAGTTGTTAATAGGTGTTTGATAAGCCTAGTTGGCTTCTATTGGGTAATATGCAGTGGAGTCAGTGATTTAGTATGCAGATAAACATGTCAGTACTTGCAGTTTTATGATATTTTGACACTGGTCATATGCTCATTTTGTAGAGGATACTCTGGCAAAATCTTTCCAGATTTCTAGTTTTGTCAACTAGATAGTGGTCCATTTACTCCTTGATACACTTATTCATTGGTGTTTGGACTCCTCTAGCTCCACTATCATTCTATTTGGTTCTCTATCATCATGGCATCAGACGTCGTAGGTACATCTGGTGGATTAGGGTCTAGTTCTAGTGTTTCGAGGAGGAGCTATAACTTGCAGGGCAAAGAACATTTTGAGATCCGAAAATTTGATGGCACAAACTTTGCTCTATGGAAGAATCAGATTAAAGATGTGCTGATTCAAAGGATGCAATGGAAGCCAGTAAATCCGATTTCAAAGAAGCCCACTGACATGGATGAAGATGATTGGGATGAGTTAGATGAAATGGCCAAGTTTACCATTCACTTGCACCTAGTAGATAATGCTTAGTTTACAGTATTAGACTGCGAAAGTGTAGAGCAGCTTTGGAAGAAGTTATGCAATACATATGAAAAAGAGATAGCATAAAATAAAGTGTATGTGAGGAGAAAATTATATGAAACAGCGAGTCGTAACAAACGAGAACTATGTCGTAAAAAGAGAACACTCTCGTCAAAAATCAAGCAAATGGCAGCTTATGTTTGAGATTCCTTTATACCAGTATACATATATTACAAAAATGAGGTGAAAACATGTGATTTTTGACATTTTTTGTCATTTTCTCATAAAAAAAGAGCTCAAAATGTAGTCAAAATTTCACTATATAAGGCATTGACATGTCCCAAAATGTATATGATAAGACATTGACATGTCCAAAATCTATATGATAGGACATTGACATGTCTAAAATCTATATAAAGAATGTAGAACTGAATAGTTCTTATACAAAAATAACATTTTAGACATATTTTTAATGGGTGGATATCTGATTGTTAGTCAAAATTGCTACAAAACATGGTTTCATTAACCAAACTACTTCGAGGCATTTACAAAAGCACTAAAAATGTCTGAGAGCTTCAATGCATCTCACAACTTTGTCGATCTATGTCTACACCCTCATCATCTGATGCACTTGATTCAGTCTCATACTGTTGAGAGCTCTCTTCTTCTTCTTCTATATCCACAAGAGCTCTGTCTTCATCCACGTACATACCAAATTCTGCAGGATCATGCACAACTCTTCTTGTTTGCCTATGATTTCCTGTACCACATACATCAGGAAGCTTTTGTTTTATCATGTTGATGGTTGCTTTCCTCAAGTGACCTGTTTTTGTCAAGGAAAAATCATAAACAAGAATATCTACATCATCCATTTTAAGAGTGGATGTGCTTCGAATATTCTTTTTCTTTTTTGAACCTGTTCGTTTAGTATCACACACCATTTCTAAGTTATATTTACCTGTGAATGCATTACTACTTTTAGTGTAATACCAATGCACCATCAAAGCCTCTATTCTTCTCTGATCAATATCTTTAGTTATCTCTAAAACCTTTGCAATCCAAAATGGTCTGGTAGCCTCATCACCATCAGCAAGAACTGCAATAAGTGTTCCAACATTTATCTCTATTAAATTTCCTTGCCATCTTGCTTCTGCCTGTTTTGTCATCCTTGGGCCTACATAAATATTTCTTTCTGGTGGATGTATAAAACTTTGAAGTGCATCTGCATTACATGCTTGGGCCACATTCACGGATCTTTGTGTACAAAAATCCCATGTGAATGGAACATCAACTGGCCAGTGACCTGCAATTGTATACTGTATAATCTCTTCTTGATGATTGAAAAAGTCCTCCCACCAAGATACATCTTGATCTCCAGCATATTTTTTTGCACGCTCAATATGTCTCTTCTTTTCAATGAGTGCATGCATCCAACTTTTACTTTGATCAACCACATTTCCACATCTTTCTGTATTGTTTTTATCTTCATATGGTGATTGTTCTGCACCATATACTGTCAGAGTAGACAAATTAGGCACCTGCAATAAGAATCTGCATCCCTCTTTAGGCTCCCACCCAAGAGAAGATGAATACTGCTTTGCAAATAAAAGGGTTATTTCATCAACCCTCCTCATCAAGAATACATGGTTGAAACTAATATTGTGCAATGGAGCCAAAACCTTAGCACTGTTATCAAGGCCCATTGAGCAAAAGTGCTTAAAGTCATAAATCTGTGTGAGGTGTTGAACTTCTGGTTTTGGAGTATATGCTTCTGAAATCAACTCAGATAAAATCGGAAGAGTAAAAGCATTGTTACGTGCCAACTTCTTAGAGAAAGTACTGAACATTTGATCAATGTGATCATGAGTGTGCCCAACCAGAAGGAAATTTACCTTAACCTTCTGAAATACCTGTTTTTCAACAAGCATGCTTAAATATCCAAAGACTGTAGAATTTTTATTCTCTCTTGCAGTATTATCTAGTTGCAAATATAGAGTTGGTGGCAAAAGACCCTTCCATGATTGCAAAACACGATGAATGACAGTAACTGTAAGGTTTGGATCATTATGCACATTCGGATATGTGAAGAAAACCTTGGACATTACAGTTCCATTGTATACCAAAGCACCAACCAAATGCATTTGCACAAGGACTTCATCTCCAATGTCCTTAGGGATGCGATAAAAATGTGGCAAACTAGTTTTTTTTTTATCCATACCATCGATCAACAAACACATATAACGCTCCGGATTTCTGAGTGCTTTACTTCGATGATGAATTGCTTTCTTTCTCTCTAAAGCTTGACTCTCATGATGGTTTTCAAAGTGGCGCAAACTGAACATTCACCCATTCTAACTTTACGAGGAATAGAAACATAGTTAAACTCTTCCTTCCATAATCGAGTAAAGTGACGATACAACACATACTTCTCATTTCTATTTCCCATGTCTTCTCTATATATTTGAAATACCTCTCGACGAGTAAAGTTATCTGACAAGTGCAACCTTCCAGTTGTAGGCATAACCTCACAATGCAAGCTAAAATAGTTCATCATCCAATTCATTGCATGACGTCCAACAGATCCTTTGGTCCCAACATGGAACGTATCCAAAATGAGATCCCCATTCAAAAGCCCTTGTTGAACCCTATGTATTCTAAAATTTCCCACACCCATTGCAATTTTAAATGCAGCCCTACAACATCGCATCCCTTGACTAAAGAAATATTCAAAACCAACACGTGTTACTGACATGTTATCCTCAATCATTTGCATGCGAGAAACAAGGTATATATCCTGCCTTTCACTATCTAAATGGAGGAATTTTTCTCTTAGGTGCTTTAGTTTCTTCATTCCTAAATTGTACAAACATTTCAAACCACAACAATGCTTCACAATATCCAATGCAATCTGTCTATCTGAAGTAAGAAATTTAAATCTTTTTTGACTTACTTTACGAGGCCTTCTTTTAAATTGTAGATTGAGCTTGCTTTGCTTTTTCGTTGCTCCACATGCACTTGAGTCAGAAGGGAGATCAATGGTTGGATCAGATGGGAGATCAAGAGGTGCATTTGGTTGAGCAGCATTGCACTGTGAATTGGATAACTTAAATGACTCAACAGAAAACATAGAACCATCAACACGTCCTAAATCATAGGGATCATCACTTCTGTGGAAAGGATCAACTGAGAACAATGAATCCGAAACTGTATCAATATGAGCAGAATAAGCTGATGCCCAAGCATCCACTGAAAAGATTGAGCTCATCTTCACTGAGTTCACAGAAGACTGAAGATGAATGACCTTTTTAAATAAGTAGAAATCCGAGATCAAGTGAAGATGTCACATCAAAGGTCACATCAAGAAGATATGAAATCAAAAGTTTATTTAAGTACATTAAATAACATTAAACATCAAATTACATCAAATAACTTAATTACTCAAATATACACTAATAAGGGAACCAAAGATTTGATTCACTTTTGAAATGAGAAACACAATTGATTTCTAACTAGATATGAGTCATTGAGTCTTAGCATTGTGAGTGAATCAAAATATATCCAAGTTGAGTTCCAACTGGATTATATATTAAAATTGTTTCTAGTAGTGCCATTGAAGACTATACAAGAAGAAATTTTACCTTTGGTACTAAATAAGATTTCAAGGATTAGGTTTCATTGTAGTCTTGGCTAGATCTCAAAGAGGTAGATGAAAGTATATTAAAAAAGAATTATGTGTAAAAGAGGTACTTGGAATGTTTATTCATACATTAATTTTCCATTTCAGCAATGTGCTACAAGATAAATGTGAATATGAACTAAAGTGAGGAGGATAACACTATAAAGATGTCATTAATCTCCCATATTCAACACAACTTAGACTTGAAGTGTAATTTCCATGCAAATGTACATAAATAGTTGCAAGGTTCTTTACTTGAATGTTTATTCATACATTGATTTTCCATTTCAACAATGTGTTACAAGATAAATGTGAATATGAACTAAAGTGAAGAGGATAACACTATAAAGATGTCATTAATCTCCCATATTCAACACAACTTAGACTTGATTTTCTCCCAAGCAAGAGATTCTAAGAAAAAATTTCTACATGAGATTAGATATCCTCATGTACATACCATACTCTTTCCATTGAAGTGTAATTTCCATGCAAATGTATATAAATAGTTGCAATGTTCTATGAATATTTCATTAAAGTGGCTCTGAAACAGCCTATTTGTGTGAGTGGTATTCCCTGGTTAGATTGGTTGACAGATATAGTTAGCAACTGGACTCATTCAGTTAGATCCAGTTAGTCTCTGGTTCAAGTTACCCAATTGCCTATAAATAGCAGAGGAGGAGATCATTCTCATTTTCAAAATCCACGAGCAACAGAGAGCAACAGAGCACAGACAGCTATGGAGCATAGAGCTCAGCATACAAGCAAGGCAACTATGATGGAGAAGAAGAATGTTGGCAAGAGTACCAAGAGGTAGGCAAAATCATACCATAAAAAAAGATTCCTAAAAGATTCCCTTTGTATGTTTGTGTAAAGAGTCTGCTCTCTAGGTTTTTATTTTTCTTAGCTCTAAAAATACAGATCCAATGAGGGTACAGCTCGATGCCTGACATCGACTTTTAGGTGTAAGTCGATGCCAGGCATCGATTTGAGGCTGCAAGTCGATGCCAGGCATCGACTTGCACGTGCAAGTCGATGCCTGGCATCGACTTGAGGCCTCAGGTCGATGCCTGGCATCGACTTGCACCTGAAAGTCGATGCCAAGCATCGACTTGCCTGGCATCGAAGTTTGCCTTAAAGTCGATGCCAGGCATCGACTTTAGGGTGCAAAGTCGATGCCAGGCATCGACTTTTGGGTGGAAGTCGATGCCAGGCATCGACTTTTAGGTTCAAGTCGATGCCAGGCATCGACTTTTAAGTGCAAGTCGATGCCTGGCATCGACTTGCACTTAAAAGTCGATGCCTGGCATCGACTTGAACCTAAAAGTGGATGCCTGGCATCTACTTGGGCCTTTGAAAACCACATTTACGTATGAGCTGATTATTCCAAGCGCCTTCAGGGATGCGGAGTCCAAGAGTGAGAGGCCCTTCAAGAAACTGAAAGTCACCATGGGCTCTGGTGATCAGCAACGTGACAAAGGCATTGGTCACCAAGCGAAACCAAAGAAACTTATTGTATCCTTATCCTCTGAGAAGGCTAGCAACCCGCTAGGAATATCCTCAGGTGGACAGAGTAGCATCAAAATTCCTGAGGATGATACAACTATGAAGGATAGGTCGAGGGACGCTGAGGTTTTAAGGACAGATCGTCCACTGCGGGACATGACAAATCTGGAGTGGTGCCTTCAGTATGTTGAAGAGAAGAATGCAGTCCTTCTTGTGTTCGCAGGGACATATGGGAGAGGAAAGATCACGACAACACAAGGTTTTCAGTATGGCCTTGTGTACAAACTGGATTATGAAGATGAGGATTCTGACAACCTCCTTTTCTTGGTAGAGACATCGAAAGGTTTGAGAAATGTTATATGCAAGATGGATTTCTTGTGCCCAGAGTGCTGTGTTCCAGATCGTCTAGCTGAGATATGCAAGGACTCAGTCAATCTTATCAAGGACTTGATGCCATGGATCCAGGGCAATATCATGCCAACACAACAGAAGATGACAGCCCCTGTAAAGGCAAGGGGTAAGCAGAGCGTGCAGAAAAAGCTTCAAAAGAAAAAGAAGAGAATTTCAGAAGAGGAGTCTTCTGACTCAAGCTCTAGCTCTGAGGATATAATTGTTGCACCTGGTGGAGAGCTTACCTCGGGTGTTCTTGGTACTGAGCAGAACAAGATGAGGGAGGATATAGCTAAAAGAAAAATTATGAAGAAGGGGCAGTTGTTCCACCTGCCAATCAATATCATCCACAGGCCACCAATAGATCCAGTCACAGGGAGGAGGCCCCTTGAGATCAGGGAGCCACACAATTTGCATGTGCAGAATCTTAAGAAGAAAATGAAAATAAATCCTCATGCTACTGTTGTGCCATTCCTTGTCATGGTGGATCCGAATGAGTGCAGCTCTGTGGATGAGTTCAATGAGGGTTTATTTGAGGAGTATAATTATTATGTGATTGGAGGTTCACACTCTGCAGAGGCCCGTAGACAGCTAGTGAAGGAGCACCCTACCACTTTTTTCTTTAGGTATGCAGAGTGTAAGATATATGCTGGTCTTACAACTGAGGAAGCCAAGCTTCTTGCTTGGGATCACAACAATGACAATGACTACAGGCAAAAAATGTCCTCCATAGAGAGAATTCGGTTCTTCCACCATGAATATGAAGATTGTCTTGTTAGGGAAGCTGGAAGAATACATCCCAATCTACGAAAGCAATGCCTTATTGAGGTTGGAATTGCACTGGATCAGAATAGAAAGTCTGATGCCTTGAGGAAATATGATCCATGGTTTCAACTGGCATTCAGATCAGGTGAGATCTGGGATCTACAGGATAAAATTTTCACAATGTGGGAGAACAAGGAGGTCAAGGGCCAGAAGCAACGAAAGTCGAGGCCAGACCCACAGGTTGATCTGAAGGGAAAGGGAAGGAAAGCTGACCTCTCAATTGAAGAGGCTCCCGAGGACATGAAGCTGACACCATGGAGGGCCCTTCAAGGAATCAAGGATGATACATTGATCATATCAACTTTGTCAAGGGTAATCTCCAAGGACTTAAGCCTGGAGGAGATGGTGACTGAGCTCAATAAGTATGTATGTTATTCTCAGATCCTTTTTCCCTCCTCCCATGTTTCTGGTCTAACCTAGTCTCTTTTTAATTTCTGTGACTGTAGTCATAAAGTTTACATGAAGATTCAGGAGGTCATGATGAAGAGGCTGGGGTGCTTTTCTTGGACAGAGGTCCAAGCAGACTATCCAACCACATCATCCTACAAAGCTTTATCAGAATATTTCATCCTTTTCCGTGATTGGGTAGGTTCTCTTTCTGAGGTTGTGCCTGGTTTGCCATAAGGTTAGATGCCTTGATCCACCAAACCAATTTAATGCCAGGCTTTTAGTACGAATTCGATGCCTGGCATCGACTTACAGCTAAAGTCGATGCCTGGCATCGACCTGCAGCCAAAAGTCGATGCCTGGCATCAACTTGGGGGCATAAGTCGATGCCCGACATCGACCTGCAGCATAAGTCGATGCCTGGCATCGACCTCGTTGCATATGTCGATGCCAGGCATCGACTTATGTCCCAAAGTCGATGCCAGGCATCGACTTATGTCCCAAAGTCGATGCCAGGCATCGACTTTCAGTAGAAAGTCGATGCCTGGCATCTACCCCCACATGAAATCGATGCCATTCATCGCTTCTTTATGTTCTGTTTGCTGTATTGAAGAGCTCATTTAGTTGTCTTTCCACTTTTTTCTGCAGAAACCAAAGAAAAGTAAGTCTGCGGAGCTACTAGATGATTGCCCCCCTGCATTCCTGGCTCACATTCAAAGAGCAAGGCATGAGAAATCTAGGCTGAAAGCCAAGGAGATGGATTTTGATGATGAACCTGATCTTAAATGTTTCTCCAATCCCCTAGACCCCCTTAGGCCTGTATATTACAATGTATTCTGTAGTGATGTAAATAATATTTGTTCTGTTGTGCCTAGAAAACATTTCTCCCTTCTCATAGCGGACATACCCTATGGATTTAGGATGTTGGGATCAGTTAATGATGATGAACCCTTCAAACACCCTCAGATTCAGAAGATGGTCACTGATTTTGCAGAGTTGACTATGTCTCCTCTTTGGAGGATAGTAATTTTCCATAGCAGAGACCAGTCCTTCTCTGTTTCAACTGCTCTGAAGGCAAGATGTCATGCTGTGGAGTGCCTCACGTGGTAAGTAATCTTCTTTCTATCTCCGTGGCTTTAATGATGCTCTCTGTGACTCATAGTTCTTGTTTGCAGGGTGAAGACAAACGTAAATCACACTCCTTTGCATAGGTTTGTGAGCTCCACTGAATGCATTACAGTTGGCTATTATGATGAAGTAAGCAAAAGGAGAGTCAGGGAGCATTGCAATGAGAATGGGATCTCAAATGTGCTCATGTTCCCAACCGTTACCAAGAAACTTCGTCATGTAGCTGGGGACATGACATTGGTTAACCCCTATCAGAAGCCACAAAAACTCATAATGAGATTGCTTCAGCTATTCTCCAATGATGATGACTGGGTCCTAGACCTTTTTTCGGGCACAGGTAATTTCAATTTTCACAATTTTCATTAGTCATGGTTGATTGACACCTCTAAGTGGTTTTCTGCTGTTTCAGGAACGACTCTGGCTTGCTCCTTAAAGATGTTCAGGCACTGCATAGGTGTGGAGAAGGATGATGCTCAAGTGAGCTTTATTAGAATGAGAATCAATGGGCTGAATGAATGCCCAGATGAAGACCAAGAGGTTGGAAGGAAGCACATTGCAGACACGGAGAGATTCCAACCGGCTTCAAGGGAGCCTGTTCCCCCACTTGCAGATGAACCAGGGGACATGGCTGACCTTGAAGAGCCAATCTTGGAGTAAGAGAGGCAGGATATGGGTTCTAATGTTCCAGAGGATCCCAATATCCTTGAGCCTGAGGAAAGCTATGATCAACTTCTATTGTAGATTCATATTACTCTTGTACTTACAGAGGAAATGTAAAACATCATTTTAATATAAATATAATGTCGAGTTCTGCTTCCACTTTGTGTTCAACTTGATTTATCTTGATCATTTCTCTGATCATGTGTGAATGTTTCTTAGTATAATTTTGTTGATTATTATCTTCTCTTGGGAATGCTTTTGTGAAATGTATTCCATATTCTGTGAATATGGCCATGCATTCAATGAGGATCTTAACCATACAAAGGGGATGATCTTAATTGCCTTGTTAAAATGTTCCGATTTTTGCAACACATGTACTCTAATTTTCGAGTAGCTTTTAATCAGCTATAATCTGTGCTTGTTGAGGTTATGGATGTAAGGAAGGAGCTTCCCGAACTCTTACTTGTACCTTAAACACTAATCTATTGTCAAAGATGATGATGTGGGATTCTTGATCGGCTGAAGAACTAGTTTTCATAGCAACAAGAATTTTATTATATCTATCTTGACTACTTGGGATATGAGATCAAGGTTCTAGTGACAATATTTACAAGCAAGAACAAGTGATGCTTTCTAGATATTGTAAAATGCTCACTTTATTGCTTGATATAATGGTCTTTAGGTGAAAAGGAAAAGAGAACATGTCTTTGTTCTCCTTTGTTGTGACTCAGTGTTATGACCTTTACATGAAGGACACAGATAGTGTTGTTGATCATCTAAATACGTTTGATGCTATATTCTCCCAGTTACAAGCTCAAAAAATTTATATGGATAATGAATTGAAAGCAGTATTGTTGTTATGCACCTTGCCATCATCATGGGATACATTTTGCATAGCTATTAGCAATAGTGCATCTGGTGGTAAACTTGTCTATGATGACATATGTGGAGCACTCTTGAGTGAGGAGATTCATAGAAAATCTATAGTTGGCACTCAGAGTGGAGATGTATATAATGTTCGTGATTCTTACCAAGGAAAGAATCAGCAACTTGGCAGGAGCAAGAACAAGGAAAAGAATGTTCAATGGAATAAGAGTAGAAGTAAATCAAGGAAGAGGGATATTGAATGCCATTATTGTCATAAGAAAGGTCACATGAAGAAAGATTGTTATGCATTAAATAATGCTAAAGGTAAAGAACAGAATGTTGATGGGCATGTTAAACAATTACGTGCACCATCTACTTTGAATGTGAAGATTGAAGAAATTAATGATATTTTTGATGATGTTGATGTGTTGAAACTTGATAGTATTGTGCCAACTGAGGCTCTTATGGCTGATTATTTTTCCCACACATGGCTGGTTAGATTTTGGTGCTTCTTTCCATGTGACACCACACACATTATGGTTCTCTAATTATGCGGCAAAGTCTCTTGGTACCGTGAGACTTGGTGACTCTTACAAATGTGACATTGTGGGGATTGGAGATGTGGTTGTGCATTTCATTGATGGTTCAAAATTTATTATGCATAATGTACGCCATGTACCTCAGTTATGACATAGTTTGATGTCAGTTGGTCAACTTGATGACATTGGTTACAAGGTGATCTTCCATGCTCAGTCTTTCGTATATCAAAGGGCAATATGGTTATTGAAAAAGGAAGCAAAGTTGGCTCACTTTATCCTTTATTTGTATAACAGAAAGAACACTTGTTAGTTGTTGATGAACAACCTATGGCTTGTATTTGGCATCATCATTTGGGCCATATATCGCATAGTGGAATGGAAAATCTTTCTTGTTCTGGCTACTTACCTGTGTTATCTTTCTCTGATTTTCTATTTTGTGAGCATTGTCAATGTGGAAAGCAAACCAAAAATGTGCATAGAATGCACATTGACTCTTCAATTCAGCCTTTAGATCTCATTCATACAGATGTGTGTGGTCCTATGCCCATTAGGTCCTTAAGTGGTTCTCTTTACTTTGTCACTTTCATAGATGATTCCACTAGAAAAAGTCTGGGTATATCCTATCAAATCAAAGGATCAAGTATTCCCTACTTTCAAAAAATGGCTTGCTTCAGTTGAGACTGGAAAAGGAACTAAGCTTAAGGCTTTACGTTCAGATAATGGGGGTGCGTATACCTCACATGAATTTAGCCTTTTCTGTCAATCTAGAGGGATTTGTAGAGAGTTTATAGCTCCTTATACCCTAGTGCAGAATGGTGTAGTTGAAAGGATGAATAGAACTATTCAAGATAGAGTAGTTTCTATGTTGCATCATGCAAACCTCTCACAAGGCTTTTGGGCAGAAGCAATATTGACTACAATTCATGTGATTAACCTTTCACCTAGTACTTCCAAAGGTCTAAAAGTGGCACAAGAGTTATGGACAGGGAAGCCACCATATTATGATCATCTTCGAGTTTTTGGGTGTGAAGCATATGTTCATATACCCAAGAGTCTTAGACAAAAGTTGGACCATAACTCAAAGAAATGCATTTTTCTTGGATATGGCCAAGAAAGACGATTTGGATATCGCTTATGGGATCCTAAAACATGGTCAGTGATCAGAAGTAGTGATGTCATTTTCAATGAGTCTAAGATGCATAAACTGTCACGAGGAATGAGATAAGGAAGAGAGCTCACACACACACTCTCACTCTCAAGGAGAAGCACACACACAGATTGAGGCAGGGAAGAATGATCTTCTTCTTCTTCTTCTATTACATAAAAGGAATGTACAAGAATGACCTAAAAACAAGAATACAACCAGTGCAATATATAAAGACCAGTACATAAGGAAAAACCTAATGTCCGCGAATGAGTGAGCTGGCAAGAAACAAATGTGCCATCACTCTCGGTAGATAAATCTAATAAAGCTCAATGAAGTATCCCTGACATATACCGGCGTGACCACTATACATGTCAAAGAAACGAAAAACTGGTACGTGTCATCCTAGATCATCACATGTTGAGCTTGATATCTCAACACTCCCCCTCAAGCTCAATGCCATATCCTGTAATCCAAGCATCTTTCGAAACTTCTTCAACTTCTCAGCTCCAAGTGCTTTGGTGAAAATATCAGCAACCTGCTCATCTATTCTCACATAAAGAAGATCAATATCACCTGCTAATACCTTCTCTCTGATGAAGTGATAATGTACCTCGATATGCTTTTTTCTAGCATGGAAAACAGGGTTCCATGCTAACTGTATGCTGCTAAGATTATCACAATAGATAGTGATAGGCTTTTGCACTTCCACACCTAAATCTGCAAGTAACATCTCCAGCCATGATGCCTCACATGCTGCCATTGTAGCACCTTGTTGACAGTATACGGGAAGAAGCAAGTACGGACACACATGCAGATCTAGCACTAAGGCAACCCTTCATTTTTTTCAAAACCCTTACATCATTTTAAAGTGATTCTCATCACTAAAAACCCCTGTAAATACCATTTTCACCTTTTTGTAGCTCCATTTTGTACAAGCCGAGGAGTCCTCGAGCTTGAGGAGCCTTAGAAGTAGTTGCCTGCCAATTTTCATATTTTTTAGATCTCGTTTGAGCCCTCAAATAAACCCTGGAACCTAATTTTTAACTAGGCCGGACACTAGGTCTGGACAGGGCCAAAGCTAGGCAAAAACTATAAATAGAGCTAGAGAGCTCATTTTTGGGGGGCTTCTTGTAGTTTTGAGCTTGTATGAGAATTTTGTTGCAATAGAAGTGATTCCATTGTCTTACTCTCTTTGTTCTTGTCGTGTGTGCGCGTGTGTGTGTATGTGTGTGCATGTTAGTGTGCTTCTCACTCACACATTTGTGTCTTCACTTGCTCAAGGTCTTCATACCATCCTCATGTCTTCTCGGATTGACATTAAAGGAGGTGCTACTCATCACTGAGCTACACCAAATTTTGGCGCCGTTGCCGGGGATTCGAGCCTTGAGGACGAGCGTGTGATGGTAAGACGTAGAGAGGACGCGTTGGAATGGTAAGTAGTCGGTAAATTTTTGATTTTTCTCCATCTCCATCTCCATCTTCACCTCCTTCTCCATCTCCACCTCCACCTCCTTCTCCACTACATATTCCCTCTTCCTTGTCATTCCCCTCATTTGTTGTGTGCGAGTTTGAGAGAGAGCGAGTGTGTGTGCTTGTTTTTGTGTATTTTTTTGCATGTTCTTGCAGGTACCAGCTCCATCACCATCTCCAGCAAGCTCAGCAGGTACAGAATCCTTCTGCACAGGCCCCGAGGCGTTGAGCTCGAGCTATCGCGACACCTCGAAAACTTCACCCAATCACAATTCTGAGTGCACCACGACACTACGCAGGCTGAGAGCTCCTAGGATCACTAGACAGAACTGAAAAATTCACCATATCCCAAGCTATCGCGACACCTCGAGGTATCGCGACACTCACGACCTATCGTGACACCTCACGAGCTATCGCGACACTTGGGAGTATCGCGACACTCACGACCTATCGCGACACTCACGACCTATCGCGACACCTCACGAGCTATCGCGACACTTGGGAGTATCGCGACACCTCACGACCTATCGCGACACCTCACGACCTATCGCGACACCTCACGAGCTATCGTGACACTTGGGAGTATCGCGACACCTCACGACCTATCGCGACACCTCACGAGCTATCGCGACACTTCACGACCTATCGCGACACTTGGGAGTATCGCAACACCTCACTAGCTATCGCAACACTTCACGACCTATCGCGACACTTGGGAGTATCGCGACACCTCACGAGCTATCGCGACACTTGGGAGCTATCGCGACACTTCACGACCTATTGCGACACTTGGGAGTATCGCGACACCTCACGAGCTATCGCGACACTTGGGAGCTATCGCGACACTTCGACCCGACCTATCGCGATACATGGGCTTAACGCATGAAAATTTAGAGTAATTTAATTGACTGAATTAAGATATCTTTGGGCTTAATCTTGGACACATTGGGAGGATATGAGAGCCTTAGGAGTGGGCAAAAGACCTAGAAACCAGGGAGGAATTTCCTGAACCCTGAGAGCCTGTTTGGACCCCTAAGTGCCTGAATGGTCATAACTTCACCATACGAACTCCGATTGATGAGATTTTGGTCTCGTTGGCCTTTAGGTGAGACTAGGTGGTCCTAAGATTGAGGGGGTACAGTGAGTTACTCCAGGGGGGACTGCAAATATTGATGTGTGTCTTTCAATTACTTGTGGTAATAGAGCTATACTGACTGGTGAACTTTTGCAGGAACATTGTGTGCACTCAAGGAAATCCAAAGCAAGCTAGCAAGGGTGAGTACCAAGCTTGGGAGAAGGCTTCCTGGGCTTGTGTAGCAGTCTGGTCAACCAGCTAATTGAGGTTGGAAGATCTCTCAACCCTCCTTTGTCAATTCCTAGCCTAGGCTAAGTACGACTTAGGTGTGGTAATTAATTAGGGCAACGTTAGGCACGAATCAAGTCCAAGAGAATTAATCAACCAAGTGCAAGAATTAAGTAGGTCTTAAGGGCGAAAACCCTAAGGGACAAAAGGTAAACTGGAGTCGATCACTTATCAAGTGCGAAATTCACTTAAGTACTCTTGACGATGCGATTTCAGACAAGATCATAAACATAATATTCAACTCAAAAGAACAAAGTGATTGGTGCAAATTAACCTGCAACGAGAGTGTGCTTGGGTCCAAGGGGGTAGATAAATCAGGCATATGAACCTTAGATCAGGCAGACACTTAGGCCGAGACAAACAAAGCCTCAGATCTTCTGAAGCTAGTGTCAATCACACTGCCAGGTCTTGGGCCCAGTAGTTGAGTGATTACCCATACACTCCCAGATCAGAAACAAGTGATTCTGAGATGTCCTATCACATGGAGAGACCAGTAGGTAGTTCAGGGGTGGCTTATCTAGAAAAGCCAAAGGGACCTTACAAGACTCAATTGGAATACATCAGGACGAATCGTCTAGGTGCTCGCATCTACAAAGACAGACTTAGAAGATCTGTGGTCCAGATTAAGAACCCCGATCAACCCCATGGACTAGAACACCCGTTAGTCAAGTTCGAGAATGGAGCATACCTGGATAAAGAGGGGACTATTTATGTAGTCACCACTCTTCCTGATAGAACAGACGAGTTTGGAAATGTGATTGCAGAGACCGACATGGGTGATATAGAACAAGGAAATTTAGAGAAAGAGCCGAGAACTCCCCGGGGTAAATCTGTCTTGAACAAAATCATGACTCCAGAGTGGATTCCACAGGATAATAAAAGCATAGATCTGCTTTTAAAACGAGAAACCGATGAGGCTTTTTGGAGATATAAATCTGCTCAACCTCAGGAAGTGAGTGCCCTCAAAATCTATGAGTTTAAAGACCCTGATAGCCCAGGCCAAGTAACCTACCTAGACAATGCATCAGAGAGAATCTTCATGGTCACTGAGCATAGCAGACATGCCTACACATGGAAGGGTGAATTTGTTTTTCCCCAACCAAGGTCTAATGTGTCCTTTGGTCACCAAGGAGCTGGGACCTCCCAAGCTCATGGAGCTCAAAGAGATAGAAGTAGAGACAAACCTGAGGTAAGTTTTGCCAACTCCCTGGGAAGAGAAAGAACGGGAACGGAAAGGAATAGAGTGGAACCTGAGAAACATAGAACCCCATGGAATCAAAGGAATGCTGACGATTTTCCTTTGCCAAGGCCGAGAGAACACACTAGGACCCTGCGACCAACTCAACTGGTGAAGTCCATGAAGAATTATTTCGATGGCACGGGAGACCCTTATGACCATGTGGCAGAATTTTGGCAAGTATTGAAAGCTGAACAGGTAGAGGACCTATTCACATAATATAATGCTTTTGTTCTAACCCTTAGGAACACTGCCCTAACGTGGTTTCAACCACTAAACGAGAGGCATTTCAGAAACATAGACCAGCTCTTAGAGGCATTTATCATTGAGTTTTCTAAGAGTGGAATCAGGGTAACACTTCCTCACTAATTCATAGCTTCAAACAAACACCTCAAGAGACGGTCAGACTAGCTGGAAGAAGATTTAGGCAGTACCTGGAGAGATGCCCGATGCCGGAGTTACCCACACCAGCCAAACAAGTGGCCTTGTTCTTAGATGGATTGTTGAGCACCAAGCTCAGGTCATATGTGTATCTGAAGGACCCCAGAACAATAGAAGAGTGCGTGCGCATGTGCATAGACATTGAGGACAATCTAGGTGAGGAATTAGAACTATCAAAAATCTATAAGGATTCTGATAGCTCTAGTAGCCTCACATCTGGTCAATCCACATCCATTGAGGAACTTGCAGAGAAGGTAGCTCAAAAACTAGGTGTCTCTAGCAAACAAATTCCGAGATTTGCCCCAGTTAAGCGGTGTTACACTTGTGGCGGTGACCATATGGCAAATGTATGTCCCATTATGGCCCAACCCCAGGCGAATCCTAGTAGTCAGTACTGCACCATAGAGTGCAGGTACACCAACCACACTGCACAAGACTGCCCATATAACAAACAAACTGTTAGGCAAAATTACCCTCAGCCATATCCACAACAGGGTAGATACCAGAATCAGTACCCACCACAACAATACAACAGACCACAACAAACTTATCAGCCACCTTATCAAGGGCAGCAGAGACCTCAACCAGTCCTAGTGCAGCAACCCCCTGCTCCAACCAATGTGATCCCAGTGAAATATGCATCTGCTGAAGAAAATCCGAACAGAGCCATAGTCCCAGTCACCCCATTGCTATCAGACAGTGATCCAAGTGACCATAGTTTTGACTCCACACATATTGATAGCCCACAGGCTTACTACATGCAGTCACCCGAGCATAACGAGTCATACTATTATGAGGACCCAAGTGAAAATAGTGGGGAGCCTGAGAATGCCAATGTCATGTACACAAACCCCAACTCTAGACCTCAACCTAGGCATGTACGACCCCCATTTCCTAGAGGACCATGCTTCAGATGTCAGGGAGATCACCTTATACGTGATTGTCCACTGCCTGCCCCTACACAACCTCAACCAGTAACAATTCAGGGTTTCTGTCAAGACTACGGAAAAGAGCATCTCCTACGAGATTGCCCAAAGAACCCTAATAACATGCCTAAAATCACTCCTATCAATGTTGTTGGGTTAGTTGTAGACTCCACAGGGAGTGTGACTTCCACTGCACCTGTGCAAGTAATCACAAGAGCCCAAGCACTACAACAAAACCAAGGTGTTGGTTAGGAAAAGAGCCCCGAGGTGAGTGAAACAGAGAGTATTACCAAAAAGAGGACTAGAGCCTGGAAGGATAGTCGTGAAAGAATGAAAAGGCAATGGGCAAAAAAGATGAGCGAACTTGAAGAAAGCTTGAGAGAAACCAAAGCAAAGATAAGTGAACTTGCATCTCAAAACCACTCTCACACCAACCCTCCACCACCTCTCCCTTTACCCACCAATCCACCTTCTTCCATTCCCCAACCTTTCAATACACCACCCTTAACCCACCCACCACCCAGAGTAGGATCCGTCCTAGCCGATCCCACTCCCGAGGACCTAAACATGATGCTTAGAGCATATCAGGCCAGAATCCAAGAAGGGCCAAACATAACTGATCATGAAAAGTGTTACCCTAGAGCAGAACTAGAGCTAGAACGAACCAAAATTTGTGCTAAGATGGTGGAATTGGCTCAGACCATGTTTGAAGCCAGTCGCCTATTTAACATCTCTAGTTCAGCAAAGACACAATTGCACTTTGATGGATTGTTAGAAAGAATAGAGAAGCTGATTGCACAATCAGAAAAGGAACCCGCCTCTCAACACAAGGACAAGGCAAGTGAAAGAGTAAGCATTCCTGCTCAGGAAGCCTATGTGCCTGAAGCCTATGTGCCTGAAGCGTATGTGCCTGAAGCCTATGTGCCTAACTCTACGGAGCCAGACACATCATCTTGTATGAATCGGTTCACACCAGAATTCCTACGCGAGATTCAAGAAGACAAATGGGCTAAAGAGAGTGAAGTCCCTCCTCCTATTGAACTTGTGGATGATGCACGCGACCAATTCCCACAAGACATCCCATCCATTTATGAGGAGCAGGAGAGCACCCACTCTCAGGAAAGACTAGACTTTGAGTCTAACTCTCTACAAGAATTACCCCACTTCACAGGCCCATGGGAAGCTAAGTCTACTTGTATGAGAGCACCCACGGTCATGGTACGAAATGAGGACTCAGTCTTACCTAGGAACACAGAGGTAGTGAAAAACACTAAAGTGCAGTGCAATCTCAAGTTAGAAGAGCTACTCAAGGTTAGACCTGAATTATGGAAACATGTCGCCAAACAAGTACCAGCGATAGTGAAACCTCATTCCCAGGTAGGATCACATAGGACAGTGCCAGAGATACCCTTGGATAAGATAGGAGATATGTGTGAAGGTGAAGAAGGGAACACCTATCTTCCCATTACCTACTAGGAGTACACCACCAAGGCAATTTTGGACTCAGGTGCAGGAGTTGCAATTGCCACCACTTCCCTATGGAAGCGTTGGGCCAAGCCAGCCCTCAGGCCAACGAGAATGAAATTGCAAATGGCCGATGGTCATATTGAGAGACCCTTAGGATTGCTAGAAGGAATAACTCTCACTACATGTGGGGTTGAGTTTGAACATACTTTTTCTATATGCGACTTTAGCAAAAACCAAGCCTACGAGATGATTTTGGGAAGGCCATTTATGCGGCAATTGCAAGTAGTCCAGGATTGGGGAACCAATTCCTTGTATTTGCAACATCTAGGTGTTACAACCAAAGTCAATCTTAAGGATTACTCTCATAGAGACGTACCACCTATTCAATGGAATCCCATCCATAGAGCCAAAGATGAGACTGAGTCTGTGCATTCCATAGGATCCGGATCCTCGTGGATGCATGAAGACACCCACTTATGGATGTGCAAAGTGGCAGTAGAAGAAGAGAAAAGAGAAAAAGCCAGAGAGATAGGTGCAAAAGAAACACGTAGATCCCTTCAAGACCCAGCCTATGCACCTGTAGTCTTTCCTGATGAGGAATTTGAACCCCATGGCTGGGCAGAAATCCTAACAACAATGGATGTAGCCATCAATGAAGAGCAGTGGACACCTCACTGTGATGAGGATGGCTATGACATTTCAGTCTTTTCAATAGAGCCAATCATGGGAGATGCAGTTTTAGAAGAATGCGAACCTATCCTTGATGCATTTGAGGATGCGAGTGACTCCGATCTAGAGTCAATCATCATGGACCCACCTTTTGCATTAGATGAAGAATACTTCTATGAAGTAGAATTTCAACCCCAGAGGCACGGAGAGCTTACAAATGAGGTGAGGTTAGCCACACAAGTAGCTTCTAAAAGCGGAGGAAAGAAAAGAAAGAAGAAGGAAGTCACTCTGGAGGCAGAAGAATCCTTGTTTGAGGTCCCTAAAAACTTTAAAAAATATGAGATAGACGATAGGAGGGTCATGATAAGAATGCCTAAACGTGAGGCACAAGCAGGAGAAGCCTATGATAGCAGGGAAACTACCAAGAAAATAGTTGTCGCCATCGAGGAAGGAGAAGAAAGATGCACATACATAGGTCATGACCTGACAGAAGAGGAAGAACAAGAGCAGATAGCCTTGCTAAGAGAATACCGAGATGTATTTGCTTGGAGTTATAAGGACTTGAAAGGGGTAGACCCTGATATATGTTCACATACAATCCCCATGACCTCAGACGCCAAACCCTCGAAACAGAAGCCCTACACATACAACGATAACTATGCTGCTAAGATCAAAGAGGAGATAGATCGACTGGTTGAAGCCGGATTCATCTATGAAATTGAGCACACTGAGTGGGTATCCCCCATTGTAGTGGTGCCCAAGAAAAATGGAAAGCTGCGTGTGTGTATTAACCTTAAAAAAGTTAATGCCGCCATGATTAGAGACAGTTATCCGCTTCCTATCACTGAGCATCTATTAGAAAGGGTAGCAGGCAAGGAAGTGTACAACTTCCTAGATGGGTTTTCGGGCTACAATCAAGTAGCCATTGCTCCAGAGGATCAACATAAGACGGCTTTTGCCACAGAGTGGGGCATATTTGCCTTTCGAGTAATGCCATTCGGGCTTACCAATGCACCGGCTACCTTTCAAAGATTAATGTGTCACGTGTTTAAAGAGTTCTTGAGGAAGAATTTGGAAGTCTATGTTGATGATCTTTGTGCTCATTCCAACATTAGACAGACCCATATACCCGAACTCAGACAGATCTTTGATAAATGCAGAGAATATCAAGTCTGCCTGAACCCAGAAAAGTGTGTTTTCATGGTCAGGAAAGGCAAGATTCTAGGACACATAGTGTCAAAGAATGGCATATCCACTGATGAAGAGAAAGTGAGAGCCATAGCAGAGCTACCTAGGCCAAGGAATGTCAAGGAAGTACAAGATTTCATGGGGCATTGTGGTTACTACCGCCGGTTCATTCACATGTATGCTGTCATTGCAAAGCCCATGTACGGACTTCTGACTAACTTTGAGTGGACTGATGAATGTGAGAATTCCTTCCAGGAGCTTAAACGAAGATTATGTTCAGCACCAATCTTGACCACACCAAATTGGAACAAGCCATTCCATGTTCATGTGGATGCATCCAATTACGCTATTGGATGTGTACTCGCACAACCTACTGGTGAAGGTAATATGGATCTCCCAATTGCCTATGCCAGTAGACAATTGAATGCAGCTGAACGAAATTACACCACTACTGAGAGAGAAGGCATAGGCATGGTATATGCAGTTAAGAAATTTAGACACTATTTGCTTGCAAACAAGTTTAAATTTTTTACTGACCACCAAGCATTGTTATATCTCGTGAACAAGCCATGCAATACAGGAAGATTAGTAAGATGGTTTCTCTTGCTAATGGAATATGAATTCGAGGTTGTAGTAAGGAAAGGGAAGACTCACTTGAGAGCGGATCATCTCTCTAGGCTCACATCTGGAGAAGCCCCACAAGGAGTGTCAGATGACCTTCCTGATGCTTACTTGTTTAACTTGGAAGTGGTACCGCAGTGGGCTAAGCCATTAGTGCCAGTGTTAACGTACGGGCCTAACCACTCAGTAATGGCCACACAGGATAGAGAGGTAGTAAAAGCCCAAAAGTATCACATCATGGCAGGAAGTATGTACAAGCACACGGATCAAGGGATCTTGGCTTGTTGTGTGGAAGAGGACGAGCACGCAAAGTGGTTGCAATTAGCACATGTAGGTGCATTAGAGCAACACTACTCAAAACAACGAACCCTGCAAACATTGAGGAGACTTGGAGTGTACTGGCCAACTATGGAAGCAGAAGTCCATAGAATGTGCAAGGAATGCCCAATTTGTCGCACTAAGCCACCAGTGGAACATGCCACCCTTTATCGCATGTCTCTAGTGCCAGATTGGAGCGAGCCACTAGTGGCGTTTCTGAGGACGAAAACATTCCCTCAAGATATGACCCTGACGAGACAAAGAAGTCTAGAACAAGAGGCCCTAGATTACTCACTCATTGGTGATAATCTATACAAGCGCGGAAAAGATGGTTACCTGAGACTATGTGTTCATGAGAATGAATATCTAAAGATCTTGGAAACTGCTCACCAGGGTGTAGCAGGAGGACACTTTGGTCCAGATAGGGTGATCAAAGCAATCCTATTTGCAGGATTTTGGTGGCCCACCCTTCACATGGACGCACATACCTATGTGAAGAGGTGTGAGATTTGTCAGCGAACCCACTATCCTATACGCAGAGATGAGATGCCACTGAAGCCTATGATGGGCGGACGTGCATTCTCTAAGTGGAGAATAGACTTTGTAGGTCCTATCAATCCCCCAGCTAAGGGTTCCCATGCTGAGTATATCATCGTTGCCACAGACTATCTAACCAAGTGGGTAGAGGTAAAAGCCACAACGAAGAACGACGCTCAGACAACTGCTAAATTCTTGTTTGAGAATGTATTCACAAGATACGGGCTACCTATAGAGCTAGTTAGTGATAGAGGCACTCACTTCTTGAATGAAGTTATTGAAAATCTGCTCCAAGAATTCTTGGTAGTGCATAAGAAGTCTGCCCCCTATCACCCTCAAGCCAATGGGCAAGCCGAAAGCACCAATAAAATCCTATGCAATTTATTGACAAAATTAGTGAACAATAAACACTCTGATTAGGACAAACAGCTACACCATGCTGTTTGGGCATACCGAAAACGGTACTCCAAGCCACCCCCTTTCAGATGGTATTTGGCCAAAACGCCGTGCTACCTTTGGACTTCTTAATACCTACATTGAAAGTAGCACAAGAGCACGAATGGACGGGTCATGAACTCTCCTCTAGACTTTTTGACCTTGAACGATTAGGAGAAACAAGACTGAGAGCAGCTGCAGGGATATATGCAGCTAAGAAGAGACAGAAGGCATACTTTGATGCCCATGTGAAGGATAAGGGCTTGAAAGCAGGAGATTTAGTTTTAGTCTACACATTGAAACAACACGCAAGGAAGCTAGAAAAGAGAGGTTACGGACCTATGATCATCAATAGGATCTCCACGAGTGGAGCAGTACAACTAGCCACTTTAGAGGGTGATGTTCTCCCAAACTATATTAGCGGATGCAGAGTCAAGTTGTATCAGGAACCCCTCACGGAGGAAATGCTAAGTCGACTCAATACTGCTAAGCAACGTAAAGAGGAGGAAAAACGAATTCGAGAAGAAGCACAGGCAAAGGTCTTAGAGTGCATCAGACGAATGAAGTTGAGGAGACAAGGGAGGGATCAGCCTATGATTGACACTCAAGAGTCTCCAGGCTATCACATGGCCATGTGTGAGGCTTCAGGTGAACGTACCCATAAGATAGTGGATCGACGACCTTTTGTGACCCTAGAAATATGACAAAGAGACAGCACAACAAGCGTGAGAGCTTTAATTGATTCAGGAGCAGCCACAAGTGCAGTTCGGCTTTCTTATTGCCAGCAGCTGCAATTGGAGGTAAAACCCCTAGAAGCATATCTGATAGGATTAGGAGGTGTTGAAACCCCTTGCATGGGAGAGGTGGATCTTCCCCTCTACATACAAGAGGTCCTCATGCCAGCAAAAGTGCTAGTGTGTGAAGACGAGGATCTGACCGAACCTCTGGTCCTGGGCCAAGACTGGATCTATGATCACGCAGTCAACCTCAACCTAAGAAGTGGACTTCTTCAGGCCTGGGTAGGCCAAAGCCGTCTCACGATTGAATTAGAAAATCAAGCACTCAAACCAATAGAATAGGCACCAACTCCTGGTCCCTCCAGGAATCCACATGAAGATAACAATGTTGTTCTTGTCCAAACTTCTATGGTGCAGAGGATTGTCAATCTTACTAAAGGTACAGGAGCCAATAAGGAGTTCCTAACTGATCCAAAGAAGATTCTAAATGGGCAGACCGAACATCACTCGACACGAAGGAGTCCGCTGATCAAGAGGCAGGAGCGCCAACCCGTGCAACACGGAGCACCTCGTGGCGCGAAGCAGATCTGGATACGCAAGGATGGAAAACCCACAACTCTAATAGCAGACTCTCGAGGATACAACAAACAAGCCACACCATCACGGACACAAGTGAAGGAGTACCCTAGGAAACCTCCTAGGCACACCACATCTATTTGGGTCCCTAAGCGGTCAAGGAAGGCTAGCCCCAATGCTAGACACATATGGGTGCCCAAGGCCTGTTTACGAGCCCAAATAGCTCCAACTCTAGTTACTGGCATAATTCAACACTCTCAAGTCCTCTCGACTAACAACGCAGGAACTCTACCTAAATACCACTCTGACCCACACTCAGTCACATCGAGGAATGTCTGGAAATGGGTACCCAAAAGGTCCCAAATCCATCACAACCTAGTTCATAAACCGTTGCCTGTCTTTAGCTCTAAGAGCTACGAATCCCCTATCAAAGTTTGGAGACCTAAACCATGTATCAAACCCCCTGACCCAATTTTTGTAAAACCATCCACTCTGACATAGGTGCATTCTCAGTCCACTGCATAACCAAAGTAGGCATCTAGGATGATACTGACCTCTAATCACCACTCACACCTATCACAAGCACTTCATCTCTGACCACTAACCTTCGGGATTGTCATCAGATAAGCAACCTACTCTCATGGCAACAGCAGCAGGCACAAGCTCTCAGGCAGGCTCTGGTGCTCAAATCAATTGGGATGCCATGCCGGTGGAGGTGCCACCAACAGCTCGGCCTGAAGAGTTCGTGAACGTGCGGAGAATTCCTATTCCAGATCCACCAAATGGCCTAACCGAAAGAGTAAAAGGGCACTCTCATTGGTTCAATGAAATGCTAGGAGACTTGGGAGACGCAGATCATATATGGGAATCCAAGATGGAATGTGGAGGAGTGTGGTGGACCTTCCAGTTCTTCTCACGAGAATTTGAAGCATTGCAAAATGCAGCTCCTCTTCAGGATATTTGGCAGAAAGCGGGATTGCAAGATTACTTTAGTGCAACTTTGCCTAGACCAGACTTTCTTAGGTGCTACTACTTGATTGCCACACTGAAGCCGACAGGAGATAAAGATCATTCACGCACATTCTGGGTACCCTCCCTATCGAACCAGGAGGAAATGAAGAAGTTTGAGTTAAATGTTACTTTAATCAGGGAAGCTCTTCAGATGTATGGCACCCATGTGCCTTCCGATCGCGATCCCTTGATACCAGAGTCAATGAAGAGCAACAGAATCAAGAAGCTGAAGGACATGTGTGCCCTCACCCCTAACATCGCCATACCCCTGCGAATGTGCCTTCAACACTTCGCATTTCCAGCTCAAGACCGCTTTACCCAACCTCACAAGAAAATATGGTATGGATTATATTTAGCAGAGACTGGAAGCTTGCCCATTAAGATGCATGTATGGATCTTGGACCAAGTGTATGAAGCAGGCAAGCGGGGTGTGAGGAAGCCTACTCTACACGGCTGCTGTGCGCTTACAAGGATTATCTATTGATGTCTTGCATATGACGTGCCGGTTGCCAGAGCCCTAAAATATTCACAGCTGGAGTTTTTCAAAGGACGGAAGTCGGGGAGCCAGTCTGCGAAACGAATGCGTGGATCACTCTCCCAGGTAATGATCCCTCACGAGGCCACGACCGAAGCTTCCCCCAGAGAAGAAGCCTAGGTCGCACCTTTCACAATCCATCTTCAAGGAGTTCAAGCAGGGGACGTGGTACAGCCCACCCCATCCGCCCCTCCACTACCTACTGAGGCCGAGTTTGCATCTATGGCCGCTTTAACTGAGGATCCCAATTTTGATTTTGAAAGATTCCTGCGGACGGCCCACTTATCTGATAGTGAAGATTTTCCTGACAATGCCGATCTGGGATCATCATTCCAAGGAGAACATCCACAGGGCGAGACAAGCAGGGTACATTTGGGAGAAGAGGCACCACATACTCATGGTCCTAGCACACAAAATCAGGAAGAAGAACGGGGGAATGAACCAAAGGAGAGCGAAGAGGAGGCCCCTGCTTACACAGCACAACTCAAGCGGCTATACAAGACAATCAAGCAGGTACAGAGAAGACATAAGATGACAGAAGAGGCGAACAGAGCCCTAGTGAACCAAATGCTGCAGGCCGAGAATGTAGACCCACATTTTGTTGAATCATTGAATCTGTTGGCGGACACATGTGGGAGCGGGGAAGCAATGAGGACAATGGTCTATCGGGAGAACCCTACCTATGATCAACGAAGGATTGATACACGACCCCGGCGAGGAAAAATGATTCAAATGGAAGTCTCTACTACCTTACCTACCACAATTTCAGAGGATGTTCACATGACTAGCCCAAGTTCCACTGATGAACAAGATGTAAATACACAGGTACCATCTCCACCGTCACCTTCCATTCAACCCTCAGCACCCTTCTCCACTAGTCTTTCTGAACAACCGATATCCACCCATCATGAAACCTTTGTACACACCTCCGTTTTTACATCCTCCCCCTTACCCACATCCATCACTTCCGCCCAAATTTGTGAATCTCACACAGGACATCCTGCCACCGATCAAACCATACTAGGTTACCCTTCCTATCTCCCCGCCCTTGGACAACCACTTGCCACTAGCTAGACCTTATCCCATCCTTTTCCATTCACCCACACATTCCCCCTCTCCCAAACCCTATCCACCACTTCCCTTGTAACTGCCTCAGGCTCAACCCAAGTCACACAACCGTCATTCTGGACAAACCTTGTAAATATACTCCAACAGGTGGAGAATTATAATAAAAAGTCCCTTCCGCAACCCCACTCCCCCACATTCACTGCCACCACTAACACACCACCTACCATTCCCGTATTCACAATTCACACTTCACACACTATCACATCTGACCCCATGGATATTTCACCATCCACAGGAGCACCCACCGCCACGTCTGTTCCACCATCATCACATCTCACTTCACTCATAGGCACATCATCCACTTTTCCCTTCCCCATTTCCCGACCGTTTGCATGTTCCACCTCTACCCATGCATCCACATCATTTAGTAATGCACTAGACACCATGGTTGAAGCGGCCACTCAACTTAAGCAAGAGTATAAGCTATTAGAAGAAAATAACACAGAGCTGTGCAATCTCTCGGCTCAACTCCAGGCACGAGTCGATGCCTTGGAACTAGGTAATACAACACTACAACACCAGGTGACTGACCTCCACCAATCGAAGATAGAACTCGAAGCTAAGTATGCAGAGACAGGCAAAGCTATGGAGGAACAACTCAGAGAACAAATGGGCCGCAATGCGAGACTTCAACGCAACATGGCTCTACTACGTCGCCATCTAGCAGCAGCTCAAGAAGAGAACAGAAGGCTACAACAACAAAACCAGGAGAACCTAGAAGCGGCCATGGAAAACACCCCGCGAGCACCCATCGGCCCTGCTAAATTCCAAGCCATCCCCTCAGAAAACATACAACAAATATTGGAAACCTATGTGTTGGCAGCAGTCAGGGAACCGAAGGAGCCACAAGACGAAGAGAGTCAGAGCGAAGGGACAGCACAAGCAGACATGGCAGTCAAAGAAGATCTGGCAAGTAGGCCATCTAAATTTTTCAGACATCTAGGAGTTGAGCACACAAGAAGACAGAGCAAGTAGGGAGCTCAAAGGTATGTATGACAAATCAATAGAGGAAATCCCTACTCAAATAGTGATTTTCATCACTAAAAACCATTGTAAATATCATTTCGTATTTTTGTAGCTCCATTTTGTGCAAGCCAAGGAGTCCTTGAGCTTGAGGAGCTTTAGAAGTATCTACCTGTTGGCGAAAACTTCAGCTCTAATACTACTGGTGCGGAATTACTTTCGCCCTGAAGGTGGGTTTCGCGACAAGGCTTGAGCTCTGTCACGCCTGCGGAAATTTTCGCGCCACCATAATAGAGTGCTAAACTAGAGTGATTCAGAACACCTCTGTAATCAACAGTAGTTCAGCCTAATTAACGTCGCCTTAACTGTGTTATCCTGCGACACAGGTTCCACCGGAACTTCACCAGACTGTCACTGAACTGACACCGAAATCGTACCGGAACTTCACCGAAATGAACTTCTAATTTTGTTATAATTACTTCAAGTGAACATACAAGAAGTCAGAAAATGATTCGTGAGCTTTCTCCACTTAATGAACTCTTCTGAAGTTTTAAGAAAAACTTCACAGTTCTGAAGTGCTACTTTCCGGTTAGACTTTGTACTGCATGCACATCTCCTTTCCACCGGAAACTAGGGTCGGCTTGAAATAGAGACGTCTAGCTACAAGATCAGCTATCTCTCATACACAGCTTCGAACCCTGCCACGAGTTATACTTCGTTGTTCTACCGGAAAAAACTTGTTTTCTGAGAAACTGTAACTGACCGAAAAATTACTGAAATATGTTTACTGAGTAAACTGTTATTCACCGAAACATGCGTTTACAGGAAAGGTACTGAAGCACGTTTAGTAACGAGTCGTGACAGTTAACGATAAACGAAACTTCCTATCGTAACACGAGATTGCTTCAGACTCTTCACAAGTAAGGATTACGCGCAGACGTCCACATGAACATGTGTTTTCAATTAGAGAAGATGTGTACAAGTAAGCTTGGCCTTTTCTTGCTCAAGTTACAGAAACTCTCCTACAATGAGTAGTTTCTTATTACCATCTCTCTCAGATGAAAAAGACCCGTCACTTCGGGTTTGTGTTATTCATCTGTACATACGCGATCTCTGGCGTCTTCTTTTACATACGGGATCTATGGCGTCTTCTATCTATGACTCTGCGTCTCTGCGCATCTGCTATATCTCGTCTCTATTCTTGCACATACACACTCCCGCTCTCTCTCTCTCTATTATCTTCTTATATTCTCCAAATCTTGCTGTATATATATACACTTTCCTGTGGCGCTCCTCTGTGCTGTCACTCTTCAATTCACGTTATGCGCGCCTCACGCGCCCGCCGCGGTTAATTGCTCTGTTATGCGCACACCATACACTAACTTCGCATACTGTACACCTGTGCATAGATTTTCCGGAAGATTCTGTTTCTCTCTTTGTTTGTTGTGTCAAATTCGTGAGTGCTTCCTTAACAGCTCCCCCTCAATCACTAATTTGACCTCTTCCGGTCTTTCATATATCTTCCTTTCTTTTATTCCTGCCATCTCTTTGAATCTGTTTGTCTTTGTTCCATCCAAGCTTTTAGTCAAAATGTCTGCAATCTGATCTTTCGTAGGAGTATAGACAATTTCTATCTCGTTCTCCATTACTTTTTCCCTTAGGAAATGATACTGAATCTCTATGTGTTTTGTTCTTGCATGAAACACAGGATTCGCTGCAAGATACAGCGAGCTCATATTATCTCCATGTATGATCGGTATACTTTGATTTATACCCATGCTTTTAAGTAAAGTCTGCATCCATATTACTTCTTTCGCTGCTTCTACCAGTCCTTTGTATTCTGCTTCTATTGACGATAAGGCTACTATGTGTTGCTTCTTCGAACACCAGCTTACCAGCTTATCTCCTAGGTATATCATATACCCGTGCGTTGATCTTCGGTCATCTTGACTTCCTGCCCAATCTGAGTCACTATATGCTCTGAGTTTTATATCTGATGTAAAAGGATAATATAATCCTTCCTTTATAGTTCTTTTGATATATCTGAGAACTCTTTGTCCTGCAACCCAATGTTGATCTATCGGACAATGCATAAACTGTGAAAGAATTCCCACCGGATAACTGAGATCCGGTCTTGTTAGCGTAGCGTAAATTAAGCTTCCTACTAACGATTGATATTTCTTCATATCTTTAAACTCTGTTCCATCATATTTGCTAAGTTTATGATTTACTTCAAGCGGTGTTGAAGCTTCTCTGCAATTCTCCATGTTGAACTTCTTCAGTAAGTTCAGGAGATACCTTTCTTGCGTAACATATACTCGATGATCTGTATATGTGATTTCCATTCCTAGAAAGTATGATAACTTTCCTAGGTCACTGATCTTGAATTCCTTTTCTAACAGTTTCTTTACCTCTGTGATTCCTGCATCTGAGGTTCCTGTAATTATTATGTCATCTACATAGATACAAATGTAGATCATTCCTTCTTCTGTCCTTTTGATGAGTAGACTTGCATCTGCCTTCGAACTTTGGTATCCAAGTTCATTGAGATATTTCACAAGTCTGTAGTTCCAAGCTCTTGGAGCTTGCTTCAGTCCATAAAGTGCTTTCCTTAACCTGCAAACAAAATTCGGGTATCTGGAACTTGTAAATCCTTCCGGTTGTTCCATATAGACTTCATCTGATATATATCCATTCAGGAATGCATTCTTTATATCTAGCTGACTTAGCTTCCATCCCTTTGATGCTGCTATGGCAATCACTGTTCTTATGGTTGACATCTTTGCCACCGGACTGAATGTCTCGTCATAGTCTATGCCATGCGTCTGAGCATAGCCCTTGATAACCAGTCTCGCTTTATGTCTGGCTATCCTTCCATCTGCAAGTTTCTTTATTTTGAACACCCATTTATTTCTGATCACTTTCTTACCGTTCGGTTTAGGAACAAGCTCCCATGTCTTGTTCTCTTCCAGTGCGGTGAATTCTTCTTCCATTGCTTCTTGCCATTGCTTCTTGCCTTTGGCTTCATCATAGCTCTGAGGTTCGTCTTCTTCTTTAACCATGTATGCATAATCTTGTTGAGTTATATACGATGTATCATACGAGTATCTTTCCGGTTGTCTTCTCACTCTGTTTGACCTTCTTAGCTCATATTCTTCATGTGTATCTGAGTACACGTCTTCATCTTCGTTCCTTATACCTGATCCGGTCCTAGACGTACTTGCCTCTTCATCTTTGTTTACCTGTACGATTGATTTTCCTTTCTCTCTTCTTTTTATCTCTTCTTCAAATTCTTCAGCTGTATGACTCTGATCGGCATACCAGCTTTTCTGTTCATCAAATGTTACATCTCTGGAAACAGTAAAATGTTTGGTTAGAGGACTCCATAACCTGTAACCCATCTGCTTTTCATCATATCCGACGAACACATATTTCTCTGCTTTCGGTTCAAGCTTATGTCTGAGTTGAGACGGTACATAAGCATACGCTACTGATCCAAACACTTTGCAGTGATCAAGTGTTGGCTTCTTTCCCCACCAAGCTTCATAAGGGGTCATTCCTTCTAAGGCTGTACATGGTAATCTGTTTACCAAGTATGTCGCTGTGTTTACAGCTTCAGCCCAAAGATAATCAGGACAATTCTTTTCTTTCAGCATAGCTCGTGCAAACTCTACTAGAGTTCGGTTTCTCCTTTCTGCTACACCGTTTTTTTGCGGTGTATACCTGCAGGTTATTTCTCTCTTAATACCTGCGTTCCAAAGATAGTCATTGAATTCTCGGGAGAAGTATTCTCCCCCTCCATCAGACCTTAGTCTTTTAAGTTTTCGTCCTGTGAGTCTTTCAGCATATGCATGAAAATGCCTGAAGGCTCCAAACACTTCGGACTTTTCCTTTAAAACATAAAGAGTTATCCATCTTGTTGCATCATCAATGAATAAGACATAGTACCTTGATCCGCTGATTGATCCTTCTTTTGTTGGTCCCCATACATCTGTATGTATGAGTTCTAGCACATCGTCATGTTTGAATCCTTTCTTCTGGAAAGGTAACCTGTGGGCTTTTCCCATCTGACAAGCTTCGCATTTGTGAATCATATGTTGGTTCTGTACGTTCGGTAATCCTAGTACAGACCCATTCGCTATCATAGTTTTGATTCCTTTTTCATTGAAATGTCCTAGTCTCTTGTGCCAGAGGTCAAGTTCTGTAATCATCTTTTCATCATGTGTGAGCAAGGCTTGGCCAATGTTCCCCTGTACTCTTAAAGTAAAGAGTCTGCCTTCTTACTTGCCAAAGACGATCTGGTTGTATCCGTTCTTGGGATCTTCTACAAATACTCCTTTATTTGTAAATCTGACCTGAAAACCTTTTTCGACTATCTGTCCTACACTGATCAGATTTTTCGGTATGGTTGGAACATACAGAACATTGGTTAGCAAATCTGCTCCACTTTTGCATTTTACTTTTCCAATTGAATGTACACTATGTCTCGTATTATCACCTGTTTGAACAGTGTGACTAGAACTACCTTTTTCTAGTTCTGACATCAGCTCTATGTTTCCTGACAAATGATTAGAGCATCCAGAATGAATGTAAAATACCTTTAGGTCTTCATTATCTGATGTGCTGATAGAGTTCATCATCAACGATGTATGACTTTCATTCTGCGTGTCGTTTGCGTAGTTGTTGTAGGTGGTGTTGTAGGATTGATTCTGTCCCCAACTTCTTATACCACCTCTGCCATAGCCTCCTCTTTGGCTTTGTCTTCCTCTTTGGAAGTTACTCTGATTTCTACCGCTTCTGCCTCTGCTATTACTGTTCTGATTTTGATTTGATCCTTGTTGGTTGTGCCAACAATCATGCGCCAGATGATTGCTCAACCCACAAATCCAACAGGCTTTCTTATTAGTATTCTGGCTACTTCTTCCTCTTGCTCTTCCTCTGCCAGTGCCTTTCCCTCTTGCGTAATAGGCCTGAGAGCTCGATTCTTCTTCATCTTTTGACTTGCCTTTGTCTTTCTTCTTGTTCTTCATGTACATTGCAGAGCTATGTCCTTTGTCTGCGTCTCCTTTCAGGCCTTGCTCATATGTGAGCATCAGTCCAAGCAACTGATTTAAATCTGGTACAAAGTGATTTAAAGAAAGTTCAGTTGAGAGTACGAAAGGTTTCCAACTTTCATCTCCTCTCAACCCTGTGAGCAGTTGTGCTATCAATCTATGATTTTCTACATCTTCATTTATGGATCCCAGACTATCTGCTAGATCCTTCATTTTAGTGACATAGTCACTAATGCTTTGACTCGGCTTCTTTTTGAACGTTGTGAACTCGGACCATAGGCTGGCCTTCCTAGCTTTCGTAGTGTTTTGGAAGTGGTCTTCCAATGCGCTCCATATGTCCTCTGCTTTCTCCAGACCTCTAATGTGCGGTAGTAGATGATCTGAAACAGTGTTGTAGATGTAGGCTCTTGCCGTTGCATCTTTCTTCTGCCACAGCTTTAGGGCGTCTAGTTCTTCTTTTTCCGGTTGACTATCATCTTCGAAAGTCGGTTTCTTTTCTTCTCCGGTCACGTACATCATTAGGTCCTTACTCATAAGTAAGGCTTCCATGCGCATTACCCATGCGGGATAATTGTCTCTATCCAGTTTATCAATTTGGACGTGATCTGCCATGACAGGTAACACTCTGCTCTTATACCAATTCTTAGGAAACTAACCTGCTCTGATACCAAATGTTGGCGAAAACTTCAGCTCTAATACTACTGGTGCGGAATTACTTTCGCCCTGAAGGTGGGTTTCGCGACAAGGCTTGAGCTCTGTCAGGCCTGCGGAAATTTTCGCGCCACCATAATAGAGTGCTAAACTAGAGTGATTCAGAACACCTCTGTAATCAACAGTAGTTCAGCCTAATTAACGTCGCCTTAACTGTGTTATCCTGCGACACAGGTTCCACCGGAACTTCACCAGACTGTCACTGAACTGACACCGAAATCGTACCGGAACTTCACTGAAATGAACTTCTAATTTGGTTATAATTACTTCAAGTGAACATACAAGAAGTCAGAAAATGATTCGTGAGCTTTCTCCACTTAATGAACTCTTCTGAAGTTTTAAGAAAAACTTCACAGTTCTGAAGTGCTACTTTCCGGTTAGACTTTGTACTGCATGCACATCTCCTTTCCACCGGAAACTAGGGTCAGCTTGAAATAGAGACGTCTAGCTACAAGATCAGCTATCTCTCATACACAGCTTCGAACCCTGCCACGAGTTATACTTTGTTGTTCTACCGGAAAAAACTTGTTTTCTGAGAAACTGTAACTGACCGAAAAATTACTGAAATATGTTTACTGAGTAAACTGTTATTCACCGAAACATGCGTTTACAGGAAAGGTACTGAAGCACGTTTAGTAACGAGTCGTGACAGTTAACGATAAACGAAACTTCCTATCGTAACACGAGATTGCTTCAGACTCTTCACAAGTAAGGATTACGCGCAGACGTCCACATGAACATGTGTTTTCAATTAGAGAAGATGTGTACAAGTAAGCTTGGCCTTTTCTTGCTCAAGTTACAGAAACTCTCCTACAATGAGTAGTTTCTTATTACCATCTCTCTCAGATGAAAAAGACCCGTCACTTCGGGTTTGTGCTATTCATCTGTACATACGCGATCTCTGGCGTCTTCTTTTACATACGCGATCTATGGCGTCTTCTATCTATGACTCTGCGTCTCTGCACATCTGCTATATCTCGTCTCTATTCTTGCACATACACACTCCCGCTCTCTCTCTCTCTATTATCTTCTTATATTCTCCAAATCTTGCTGTATATATATACACTTTCCTGTGGCGCTCCTCTGTGCTGTCACTCTTCAATTCACGTTATGCGCGCCTCACGCGCCCGCCGCGGTTAATTGCTTTGTTATGCGCACACCATACACTAACTTCGCATACTGTACACCTGTGCACAGATTTTCCGGAAGATTCTGTTTCTCTCTTTGTTTGTTGTGTCAAATTCGTGAGTGCTTCCTTAACACTACCTACCAATTTTCATATTTTTTAGATCTCGTTTAAGCCCTCTAATAAGCCCTGGAACCTAATTTTTAACTAGGCCGAACACTAGGTCTGAACAGGGCCAAAGCTAGTCAAAAACTATAAAAGGAGCTAGAGAGCTCATTTTTGAGGTTGGATTGTAATTGAAATGAACTTGTAAGAGCTTTTTGAAAGTAATCTAAGAACTCCATTGCTTCTCACTCTTTGTCTTGCCGTGTGTGCGCGTGTGTGTGTATGTGTGTGCATGCTTGTGTGCTTCTCACTCACGCACTTGTGCCTCCACTTGCTAGATGTCTTCATATCATCCTCACGTCTTCCCGGATTGACATTAAAGGAGGTGCTACTCATCACTGAGCTACACCAAATTTTGGCGCCGTTGCCGGGGATCGAGCTTTGAGGACGAGCGTGTGATGGTAAGACGTAGATTGGAGACGTTGGCGTTGTAGGTAATTTCTTTACTTTTCCTATTTTTCTCTTTCTTACCTTACCACCATCATCACCATCATCATCATCACCATCTTCCATCTCCATTTCCATCATCGCGAAAATTTCAGTTTTTTGATCATATCACCATCTCCACCTCATTTCCCTCATTCTACTTGTGAGAGAGAGCGAGAGAGCGATATTGCGTGCGTTGTTTTTTGCATGTTTTTTTAGCATTCTGCAGGTTCTTGCTGTATCACCATCCCCAACACTCTGCGCAGGTACGGAACTGTACGGTCTTGTCTCTGTGTCGCCGGGCTCTGTCAATCGCGACCGACAGAAAAATTGCTCTAATTTCTAAACAAAGTGCATATCCATGACCTACAGGCCTAGAGCTTCCCAAAAATGTGTTTAGTTTTTTGAAATTCCTCAGATTTCTGTCAATCGCGATCGCTTTGTCAATCGCGATCGACAAACCACGACGGACAGACCTGTCAATCGCGATCGACCAGTCAATCACGACGGACAGCCCACGACGGCTCTGTCAATCGCGACCGACAGAGTCAACGACCGATTGACCACGACGGACAGAAGCTACGCGTGACATGTGTCAATCGCGATCGAGCCATCAATCGCGATCGACCCATCAATTGCGACTGACAGCCCACGATGGCTCTGTCAATCGTGACCGACACAGTCAACGATTGTTTGACCACGACGGACAGACCCTCGCGACCGACCTGTCAATCGCGATGGACCCATCAATCGCGACTGACTAGGTCAACGACCCTTTCACCACGATTGACTGAATTTTCGGCCACGTGTCAATCGCGACTGACAGCCACGACGGACCTGTCAATCGCGATCGACACGTCGATCGCGACTGACCTGTCAATCACGACCGACAGACTTTGCGAACACGCTAGAAGGGCAAATTAGGTCAAATTTTTAAGGCAAAAATAATGGTCTAAATTTTGGCCAAGTGTGGGACAAACACTAGGGTGTAGTATTGCATTACGAGGGCATGACCCAAGTAACCCGAGAATTCCTGTTTGCCTGTTAACCTAGTTTAATCCTGTTTTAGCCCCAAAACCCTGAACTGGCATAACTTTCTCATACGAAATCCGTTTGCCGTGATTTTTGTTTTGTTGGAAAGCTCGCGGGGAGTGCAACAAAAACATCGACTGGTTACGGTTAAATTAAGATCAGGAATATTAGATAGGGTATTTTGAAGTTGACCATACCTAGGGGGAACAAAATTCAGGGATCTCTAGAGTTGTGTCCAAAAAGTCATAGTGCAAATTGGTGAAGTGTTACATGAATGAAAGTGATTGGTTCTGTCTTTTGAATTTAAGTCTTGAGCTAACGGTGGGCCTTTTACAGGTCCTTTGAGAGCATCGAAGGGTACACAAAGCAAGAGTAAGTGCAGGCTTGGGAACACGCGTCCTGGGCACACCAGGGCAACAACACAAGGAAAGGAACTCAAGGTTGGAAAACCCGCAACACCCTCTGTCAATTCTTAGTTTAGGCTAAGTGCGGGTAGTGTGAGAAGTAATTACAGGCAACGATAGGCACGAGATAAATCAAAGACTATCTAAGAAATCAAGTTCAAGTCAAGAGATAACCTGTGTGTGTGAACGACAACCTTAAAGGAAAAGAACCTAACGTGAAACGAACAAAACTAAAGTGCGAAATTAAACTTAAGTATTCCTAACGACGTGATATCAGACAAGAGTATAAACACGATAATCAACATAAAAAGGGAATTAAGTAATTGATACAAAGGACTCAGAAACGTGGTTGTGCCTGGGAAAAATTGGGTTAATCAGTTAGGCATATGAACCTTAGATCAGGGCGACATCTAGTGAGGGATAGACAAAGCCTTAGGTCTTCAGAGGCTAGTGTCAACCACACTGCTAGGTCGTGGGCCCAGCAGTTGAGCCACCACTCATACTACCCAAGTTCTGAGACTAGTGAATCCGAGATGTCTCAAGGTATGGAGAGACCTACAGGAAGTTCAAGAGTGCCATACTTGCACAGGGTAGAAGGCCCTTACAAAACGCAGTTGGAATACCTTAGGACCAACCGACTAGGTGCCAGCATCTATGAGGACGGCCTAGGAAGATCTGTGGTACAGATTAAGAATCCTGATCAATCCATTGGACTAGAGTGCCCAGCTGTCAAGTTCGAAAATGGAGCATACTTGGACAAAGAAGGAACCATATACGTAGTCACCAGTCACCCAGATAGGACGGACGAATTTGGAAATGTGATCCCAGAAGCGGACTTAGGTGACCTAGAGCAAGGAAACATGGGTACAGAACCCAGAACCCCTCGAGGCAAATCGGTTCTCACTAGGATTATCACACCAGAGTGGATTCCCCAGGATAATAAGAGCATAGATTTGCTCCTTAATCGAGAAACTGACGAAGCCTTTTGGAGGTATAAATCTGATCAGCCAACTGATATAGGAACAATCATGATCTATGAGTTTAAGGATCCTGATAGCCCAGGCAGAGTGACCTATTTGGATCACGCTTCAGAGAGGATCTTTGTGGTTACAGAACATGATAGACATGCTTACACTTGGAAGGGTGAATTCGTTTTCCCCCAACCAAGGTCGAACGTGTCCTTTGGTCACCCAGGAGCTGGAACCTCCCACACTCACGGAACTCAAAGAGACAGACATAGAGAAAGGCCGGAGGTGAGCTTTGCCAACTCAAGGGGCAGAGGAAGAACGAGGACGGAAACAAATAGAGTAGAGCCTGAGGTACTTAGAGCTCACAGGAATCAAAGAAATGCGGATGAGTTCCCTCTACCACGACCTAGAGAGCACACAAGGACTTTGAGACCAACTCAGCTAGTTAAGTCCATGAAGAACTACTTCGATGGCACTGGAGATCCATACGATCATGTGGCTGAGTTTAGACAAGTCCTGAGAGCTGAACAAGTGGAGGATCTATTCACACAGTACAATGCCTTTGGTCTAACCCTTAGGAACACTTCCCTGACATGTTTCAGCCACTAAACGAGAGACAGTTTAGGAGCATAGACGAACTCCTAGAGACTTTCATTATTGAATTCTCTAAGAGTGGCATAAGACATAATACCTCCTCACTGATTCACAGCTTCAAGCAAACCCCTCAAGAGACCGTGAGACTTGCAGGAAGGAGATTTAGGCAATATCTTGAAAGATGCCCTGTCCCTGAGCTACCCACACCAGCTAAGCAAGTGGCTCTATTCTTGGATGGATTGCTAAGTACCAAATTAAGATCATATGTGTACTTGAAGGACCCTAGGACCATAGAAGAGTGTGTACGCATGTGTATTGACATTGAGGATAACCTAGGGGAGGAGTTAGAGCTTTCCAAAATTTACAAAGATTCAGATAGTGCCTCTAGCCTCTCTTCCACGCAATCCACATCGATTGAGGAACTTGCAGAGAAAGTTGCTCAGAAACTAGGTGTCTCTAGTAAACAAATCCCAAGGTTCGCCCCTGTAAAAAGATGTTATAATTGTGGAGGCGACCATATGGCAAATGTCTGTCCCATTATGGCTCAATCCCAAGTAAATCCTAGTAGCCAGTACTGCACCATAGAACGGAGGTACACCAATCACACCGTGCAAGATTGCCCATACAACAAGCAAGCGGTGAGGCAACCCTACCGTCAGCCATACCCTCAGCAGGGAAGATACCAGAACCCGTACCCTCCACAGCCATATGGCAGGCCACAACAACCTTATCAGCAACCATACCAAAACCACCAAAGGCCTCAGCCTGTGTTAGCACAACAACCCCCTGCCCCACCTAATGTGATCCCAGTAAAATATGCAGCAGCAGAAGAAAACCTGAATAGAGCTATAGTCCCTGTAACACCACTACTTTCTGAAAGTGACCCCAGTGACCATAGCTTTGATTCTACACATGTCGATAGTCCCCATGCTTACTACATGCAGTCTCCTGAGCATGGTGAGTCTTACTATAGTGAAGAACCGAGTGAACCTAGTTGGGAGTCAGATTACACAAACGTCATGTATACGAACCCCAGTCCTAAGCCTCAACCTAGGCAGGTAAGACCCCCATTCCCTAGAGGACCATGCTACAGATGTCAGGGAGATCATCTCATTCGTGATTGTCCCTTACCTCCACCCATGCAACCCCAGTCAGTAACAATTCAAGGTTTTTGCCAAGAGTGTGGAAAGGAGCATCTCTTACGAGACTGCCCTAAGAACCCTAATAATATGCCAAAAATCACTCCTATTAATGTTATTGGGTTAGTGGTAGATTCCACAGGAAGTGTCACTTCCACTGCACCCGTACAAGTAGTCACTAGAGCTCAGGCATTGCAGCAGAACCAAGGGGTAAACCAGGATAAGAACCCAGAGGCTAGTGAAACCGAGAGCATGACAAAGAAAAGGACTAGAGCGTGGAAAGATAGTCGGGAAAGAATGAAAAGACAATGGGCTAAAAAGATGAGTGAACTTGAGGAAAGCATAAGAGAAACCAAAGCCAGGATAACTGAACTCACATCTCAAACTCCCTCTCACACTACCCCACCACCACCATTCCCATCGCCATCCGACCCGCCACCTTCCAACCCACCTCATACGATTCCACCACCCCCTAGAGTAGGATCAGTATTAGCTGATCCCACTCCTGAAGACATAGACATGATGCTTAAAGCATATCAGGCCAGAATCCAAGAAGGGCCAAATGTAACGGATCATGACAAGTGCTACCCTAGAGCTGACCTAGAGATAGAAAGAACCAAGCTTTGCGCGAAAATGGTCGCATTGGCTCAGACTATGTTTGAAGCCAGTCGCCTTTTCAATTACTCGGGCTCAGCCAAGACGCAATTACACTTGGATGGACTTCTAGAGAAGTTAGAGGGCATAATTGCAAGATCTGCCAAGGAAGAAAAAAATCAAGAGAGAGATAAAGCAAGCAAAAACATGACCCATCCCCCATCAAAAGCTTATGTGCCCAATTCCACGGAACCAGACAACCCCCCCTCTCTAGAAAGAATAGAGAATCTAATGGCACAATCACAAAAGGAATTCGCCCCTCAACACCATGACAAGGCTAGTGAAAGAGCAGGTCTTCCTAACCAGAAAGCCTATGTGCCTGAGGCCTACGTGCCTAACTCTACGGAGCCAGACACCTCTTCTTCTATGAATCAATACACACCAGAATTCTTGCGAGAGATTCAAGAAGAGAAATGGGCTAAAGAGAGTGAAGTTTCTCCTCCCATTGAACTGGTGGATGACACACACGATCAATTCCCACAAGACCTTCCTTCCATTTATGGAGAGCAGGAGAGTGCCCAATCTCAAGAAAGATTAGAATTCGAGTCTAATTCTTTACAAGAACTACCCCATTTCACAGGCCCATGGGAAGCAAAGTCCACCTGTATGAGAGCGCCTACAGTCATGGTGAGAAACGAAGATTCAATCATACCTAGGAACACAGAGGTAGTGAAGAACACCAAAGTGCAGTGCAATCTCACTTTGGAAGAGCTGCTTAAGGTTAGACCAGAAGTGTGGAAACATGTAGCCAATCAAGAGCCCGAGATAGCGAAACCTCGTTCCCAGGTAGGATCACATAGGACAGTGCAAGAGATACCTTTGGATAAGATAGGAGATATGTGTGAAGGTGAAGAAGGGAACACCTATCTTCCCATTACCTACCAGGAGTACACCACCAAGGCAATTTTGGACTCAGGTGCAGGAGTTGCAATTGCCACCATTTCCCTATGGAAGCGTTGGGGCAAGCCAGCACTCAGGCCAACGAGAATGAAATTGCAAATGGCCGATGGTCATATTGAAAGGCCCTTAGGATTACTAGAAGGAATAACTCTCACTACCTGTGGTGTCGAGTTCGAGCATACCTTTGCTATATGTGATTTTAGTAAGAACCATGCCTATGAAATGATCTTGGGACGACCCTTTATGCGACAGTTGCAAGTGGTACAGGATTGGGGAACCAATTCTTTGTACCTGCAGCACTTAGGTGTTACGAACAAAGTCAATCTCAAGGATTACTCTCATAGAGATGTCCCTCCTATCCAATGGAACCCCATCCATAGAGCCAAAGATTCGGTGCATTCCATAGGATCAGGATCCTCATGGATGCATGAAGACACTCACTTATGGATGTGCAAAGTAGCAGTAGAGGAAGAGAAGAGAGAAAAGGCCAGAGAAATAGGTGCAAAGGAAACACATAGACCCATTCAAGACCCAGCCTATGCACCTATAGTCTTTCCTGACGAAGAATTTGAACCCCACGGCTGGGCAGAAATCCTAGAAACAATGGATGTAGCCATCAATGAAGAACAATGGACACCCCACTGTGATGAGGATGGCTATGACATTTCAGTCTTCTCCATAGAGCCAATCATGGGAGAGGCTGTTCTAGAAGAATGCGAACCTAGCCTTGATGCATTTGAGGATGCAAGTGACTCCAATCTAGAGTCAATCATTATGGACCCACCTTTTGCATCAGATGAAGAATACTTCCATGAAGTAGAATTTCAACCCCAGAGGCATGGAGAGCTTACAAATGATGTAAGATTAGCCACACATGTGACCCGGAAGGAAGAAGGAAAGAAACGAAAGAAGAGAGAAGTCTCACCAGAAGAGGAAGAATCTTTGTTTGAGGTCCCAGAAAATTTTAAGAAGTATGAGATAGACGACAGGAGAGTTATGATAAGAATGCCTAAACGAGAGGCACAATCAGGAGAGGCCTATGATAACGAAGAAACCACCAAGAAAATAGTAGTGGCCTTAGAAGAAGGAGAGGAGAGATGCACGTACATAGGCCATGACCTAACAGAGGAAGAAGAGCATGCATTAATAGCCTTGCTAAGAGAATACATAGATGTATTCGCTTGGAGTTACAAGGATTTGAAAGGAGTGGACCCTGACATATGCTCACACACTATCCCCATGATCTCAGATGCTAAACCCTCTAAGAAAAAGCCCTATACATATAACGATAATTACGCTGCCAAGATTAAAGAGGAGATAGATAGACTGGTTGAAGCTGGATTTATCTATGAAATTGAGCACACTGAGTGGGTATCCCCCATCGTAGTGGTGCCCAAGAAGAATGGCAAGCTGCGTGTGTGCATTAACTTAAAGAAGGTTAATGCAGCCACAATTCGAGATAATTATCCGCTTCCCATCACAGAACATCTCTTAGAAAGAGTAGCAGGCAAGGAAGTGTACAGCTTCCTCGATGGATTTTCGGGCTATAATCAAGTAGCCATAGCTCCAGAAGATCAGCATAAAACAGCTTTTGCCACAGAGTGGGGTATATTTGCCTTTCGTGTAATGCCATTTGGGCTTACCAATGCACCAGCTACCTTCCAAAGACTAATGTGCCATGTATTTAAGGAGTTCCTGAGGAAGAATTTAGAAGTCTATGTTGATGACCTATGTGCTCATTCCAACATCAGAAAAACCCATATTCCTGAACTGAGACAAATCTTTGACAAATGTAGAGAATATCAAGTGTGCCTAAACCCAGAAAAGTGCGTTTTCATGGTCAGGCAAGGCAAGATTCTTGGGCACATAGTGTCAAAGAATGGCATATCTACTGACGAAGAGAAAGTGAGAGCCATAGCAGAGCTACCTAGGCCAAGGAATGTCAAGGAAGTACAAGCTTTCATGGGACATTGTGGTTACTACCGCCGGTTCATTCACATGTATGCTGTCATTGCAAAACCCATGTACGGACTGCTGACTAACTTTGAGTGGACTGATGAATGTGAGAATTCCTTCCAGGAGCTTAAACGAAGATTATGTTCAGCACCAATCTTAACCACACCGGATTGGAATAAGCCTTTCCATGTTCATGTGGATGCATCCAATTATGCCATTGGATGTGTGCTTGCACAACCTACTGGTGAAGGTAATATGGATCTTCCAATTGCCTATGCTAGTCGACAATTGAATGCAGCTGAACGAAATTATACCACTACTGAGAGAGAAGGCTTAGGCATGGTATATGCAGTTAAAAAGTTTAGACATTATTTGCTTGCAAATAAGTTTAAATTTTTTACTGACCATCAGGCATTGTTGTACTTGGTAAACAAACCATGCAATATAGGTAGATTAGTAAGATGGTTTCTATTACTAATGGAATATGACTTTGAGGTAGTGGTGAGAAAAGGGAGGACTCATTTGAGAGCAGATCATCTCTCTAGGCTCACATCTGGAGAAGCCCCACAAGGAGTATCAGATGATCTTCCTGATGCTTACTTGTTTAATTTGGAAGTTGTACCGCAGTGGGCTAAGCCATTGGTACCAGTATTGACATACGAGCCTAACCACCCAGTAATAGCCACACAGGATAGGGAGGTAGTTAAAGCCCAAAAGTATCACATCATGGCAGGAAGTATGTACAAGCACACAGATCAAGGAATCTTGGCTTGTTGTGTGGAAGAGGATGAGTACGCTAAATGGTTGCATTTAGCACATGTAGGCGCATTAGAGCAACACTACTCAAAGCAACAAACCTTACAGACACTAAGGAGACTAGGAGTACATTGGCCAACTATGGAAGCTGATGTCCAAAAGTTGTGCAAGGAATGCCCAATCTGCTACACTAAACCACCTGTGGAACATGCCACTCTTTATCAAGTGTCCCTAGTGCCAGATTGGAGTGAACCACTAGTATCCTTCCTGAGGACGAAAACATTCCCTCCAAACATGACTCTGGCTAGGAAAAAGAGTTTAGAACAAGAAGCCCAGGATTACTCTCTCATTGGCGATAATCTATACAAACGTGGTAAAGATGGTTACTTGAGAGTATGTGTCCATAAAAGTGAATATCTCAAGATCTTGGAAACTGCTCACCAAGGTGTAGCAGGAGGACACTTTGGACCAGATCGGGTGATCAAGGAAATACTATTTGCGGGCTTCTGGTGGCCGACCCTTCACATGGATGCACATACCTATGTGAAACGCTGTGATGTCTGTCAGAGAACTCAATATCCTATACGTAAAGATGAGATGCCACTGAAACCTATGATGGGTGGACGTGCATTCTCTAAGTGGGGAATAGACTTCGTAGGTCCTATTAATCCCCCAGCTAAGGGTTCCCATGCAGAATATATCATTGTTGCGACAGACTATCTAACAAAGTGGGTAGAGGTAAAAGCCACGACGAAGAACGATGCTCAAACAACTGCTAAATTCTTGTTTGAGAATGTATTCACAAGATACGGGCTACCTATAGAACTAGTAAGTGATAGAGGCACTCACTTCTTGAACGAAGTGATTGAAAATCTGCTCCAAGAATTCTTGGTAATACATAAGAAGTCTGCCCCCTATCACCCTCAAGCAAATGGCCAGGCTGAGAGCACCAACAAGATCTTATGCAATGTACTAACGAAATTAGTGAATAATAAACACTCTGATTGGGACAAACAGCTACACCATGCTGTTTGGGCATACCGAGTCGCCTACAAAACGGTACTCCAAGCCACCCCCTTTCAGATGGTATTTGGCCAAAACGCCATGCTACCTTTGGATTTCTTAATACCTACATTGAAAGTAGCACAAGAGCACGAATGGACGGGTCATGAACTCTCCTCTAGACTTTTTGACCTTGAACGATTAGGAGAAACAAGACTGAGAGCAGCTGCAGGGATATATGCAGCTAAGAAATGACAGAAGGCCTACTTTGATGCCCACGTTAAGGATAAAGGGTTGAAAGCAGGAGACCTAGTGCTCGTCTACACTTTGAAACAACATGCTAGGAAGCTAGAGAAAGGAGGCTACGGACCCATGATCATTAATAGAATCTCAACAAGTGGAGCAGTGCAACTAGCCACATTAGAAGGCGATTAGCGGATGCAGAGTCAAGTTATATCAGGAACCTCTGACAGAAGAGATGCTAAGTCGACTCAACACTGCTAAGAAACGCAAAGAGGAAGAAAAGCGAATTCGAGAAGAAGCTCAAGCAGAAGCCTTAGAGCGCATACAGAGAATGAAATTAAGAAGACAAGGTAGAGAGCACCCTAGGCAAGATGCATATGCAGATCAAGGATATGACGTGGCTATGTGTGAAGTTTCAGGTATTAGCTCACATAGGATAACTGATCGACGTCCTTTCATAACCTTAGATATAGGACAAGGAAAGAGTGCAAGGACTGTAAGAGCCTTGATTGACTCAGGTGCAGCCACTAGTGCTGTTAAATTGTCTTACTGTCAAGAGTTGCAATTAACTATCAATTCTGTGGAAGCATATCTCATAGGATTGGGAGGCGTGGAAACCCCTTGCATGGGCGAGGTGGAACTTCCCCTCTATATTCATGATGAGGCAATGACAGTTAAAGTACTAGTATGTCAAGATGAGGACCTCACTGAGCCCCTTGTCTTGGGTCAAGACTGGATCTATGACCAAGCAGTCAACTTAAACCTAAGAAGTGGACTTCTTCAGGTATGGGTGAATCAGACTAGAATTACAATTGAGTTAAATAATGGAGCACTCAAGGAACTAGAAAAGACACGGACTCCTGGTCCCTCCAGGGGTACACATGAAGTTGATCATGTTGTTCTTGTCCAAGGCTATGTGATGCAGAAGAATGAAGATCTCAGAAAAGGAGTCAGAACCACAATGGAACTCCCTTCTTTTCCAAAATCCAGAAGGAGGCAGCAACTAAGGGCAGATCAATCACTCAAGATTCTCCAGGCGAGAGACCAAAAGAACGCGCGAAGCAGAACAACTCAGCCGATGAAACAAATGTAGGTGCGGAAAGACGAGCTGCTGACCGTAACTAAGTCGCTACAACGGTCTCAACTTCTTATTAGTAATCAACGACTTGATGCTAATAAGAGGACTCCTAAAACCTCTGTTAAGAAAGTGAAATCCATTTGGGTACCCAAGAAGTTGATGAAGGCTGACCCACAATCAAGACAAATTTGGGTGCCTAAGGCTTGCTTGCGGGCTCAACTAACCCCACACAATTCACATCATACACGACAGGGTTCACTCGCTCAAGCAGTCGCTACCCACTCTTGTCTGATACACTCGAATACACTGCCACCTAGGAGCACGCATAGACTCACTCATAAATGGGTCCCAATGAGACAACATCTCCCAACAAAATTACTCATGCAACCCTCTCGAATCTCCACAAAACCAAGACCAAAATCCATTCATGGTGTTTGGCAACCTAAGACTTGTAATAAACCCCCCGACCCCAATCTGTGAATTCATCTCCACTTACTAACTGCATTAGTCAGACAGTGCATCTTTCCATCTAGCTCCTAGGACTATCCAGGCATTAACTACACATACTGTCATCGTGCACTCACTGACCACTGACTCATCATCTACCTCATGTTAATGTTGTAACGGGGACAACAACGGGTTATTCTGTCCATTACAATGTTAACACATGGTTCTATATTCTCACAGAACCAACAAGCAAGCAGTGCCATGGCAGAAGCTGGAGGTGCCAGTTCTCACGCCGGATCCAGCGCACAGATTGTGGATATAGAAACCCTCCTCCTCGAACCACATCTCACCGAAAGACCGCAAGAACTTCAAGCTGTGCATGTGCTCCCAATTCAGGATCCTCCTCAGGGACACACCTCTCAGGTGGGCAAACACGCTCATTGGTTCAGTGATGTTGCAGGACCATTGGGTGATGGAACCTATTTTTGGGAAGCTGAATTGGAGTTTAATGGTAAATGGGGATGCTACCATTTTTTCACGCGTGAATTTGAGAGCTATCAGAATGCCGAAGTAATGCGTTCGGTATGGACCAAAGCTGGCCTGGACAGTTATTTCAGGGCCCACTTACCGAAGCCAGATTTCTTACGTTGTTCTTATCTTATCAGTACCATCACTCCTAGCAGGGCCAAGGGAGGTGACATCACTTTTGTGTTACCCTCACTATTGCCGGGCCACGAACTTAAAAGATTCAAACTGACCCTCAATCTGGTACGAGAAGCATTGGGCATGTATGGTATGCACATTCCTACTGAAAAGGAAACAATGGTTCCAGGCAGAATGAAACATAAAGATCTCAATAAGCTGAAGGATATGGTAGCAATGACACCGACCATCGCTCTTCACCTACGGACCGTCATGCAACATTTTGCTTTCCTCGCCCAGGAAAGATTCACCATGCCCCCAAAGAAGATATGGTTTAGCTTGTATTTGGCAGAGACAGAAAACCTCCCTATCAACGTACCACATTGGATCATAGATCAGATCCACCTAGCCCATCAACGGTGGAACAAGAAGCAGAAAAATGTGCTCCACGGGTGTTGTGCTCTGACCAAGATAATCTATCGATGTCTAGCCTATGACGTGCCTATTCAGAGGGCACTCGTATGGTCCCGGGCCCAGGAATTCCAGAGAAGGCTATCAGCGACAGGTCCTCCATCAAAGAAGATGAGAGGGGGAGTCCAATTACCCTGCGCTCAACCAAGGGGAGCCACCACTACACCAGAGATTACCCCTCCCCAGACACGACGCATTAGACCATTCACCATTCGGCTACCAAGACCAAGTACAGAGGGACCCAATCTGGTGTTTCCACCTGTCCCATCGGACTTGGAATTTCCACAGGGCTTTACTCTCAATGATCTCACTGATGAAGAAGTGGCTAGACTAATCTACGACTCTAATCTCGAAACGGAAACAGAGCAAGCTCAGGAACCACAAACCCATACAACAACGTCAGCCCCCACCCAACCGCAAGTTGTAGAAGTCGACGTCGATGAACAAGAGACCGAACAAGGGGAAGAAGCCTACGAAGAACAAGAGTATGATGAACTTTCAGAGTTAGCAAGTGCCCCCGCGTATTCGGCACAAATAAAAAGACTATATCGAACCATGCAGCTAGTTCAAGAACAGCATAAAATGTCACTTGAAGCAGGCAAGAAACTCATGAACCAATTGCTGGCAGAGGAAGGTGTGGATGATATGTTCATCGAGTCCATCAATCTACATGCAGATGCAGTAGGATTGGATGAGGCCATTCATGAGGCAATGGCCTACATTCACCGATTTGAGAAAGGAGTTCCCGCCCGTCCCATGAGATCCGGGAAACAAATTCATATCAACGTATCAGCACCAGGAGATACAACGCAAACAGACGAACATCAGGAAGCACCACTGTCACCACCCTCCCCACCCCTCACTACACAACTCACTCCACCACGTGACACTATCGCCACCACGTCTAATATCACCACAATCGTCATGGGAATTCCACTCTCTCCGGGAATCCAATTCGGCGGAGTCACTATGCCCACCTTCACCACTCTCTTCACTAACGTCACATCCACCCCACCCATGGTCCCCATCTACACGGTCACTCAAACATTTGACACTATGGAAACATCTCCTGCCACAGCACCACTCCCTTCCCCCATGCAACCTCCGTCCCCCATACCCCCTCCACCCACATCTCCACTTGACTCCACATCATTCACAACTCCCTTTCCCGTCCCCATTCCCCCTGCATCTACACCTCTCCCTGCATCATTTAATGTAAATAGTATATTTCTAGCTTTAAATCAATGTGTCTATCAACTTCAGAACGAGTATCGAGCTCTCGACGATCGTTATCATCAAGTGATCACTACCAATCAGAAACTTCAGAGCCGCCTCATAGCGATCGAGGAAGAAAATGCAGAACTCAACCAACGTTACACCACGCTCGAACATGCCCACCAAACACTCCTAGAAACTCCCCAACCATCACAACAGCCGGGCACCAAACAACTCGAGGCCTTGCTAGAAGTATACCAAGCTGATAATCTCAGAGTCCGGCGTAACTTGGCACTCCTCAGAAAACACATGGCCACCGCCCTTGAAGAGAACAAGAGACTGCAGCAGCAAAATGAAGCAAATCTAGAAGCAGCAATGGAAGGCTCTCCCCACGAAATTGATCCAGAGCAGTTTAAAGCCATACCCTCAGAGACAATGAAGACCATCTTGGAAAGCTATGCGGATCTATTAGATGCTCATGATGAGTTGGAAAGGGAACGTGATGAGCTATGTGGCCAGCTCAAGGAACAGGAGGCTCTAACCAAGGTAATAGAACCGGCCTCGACTTCAGAGGAAGTGAAGGCATTGACAGAGCAGGTGGTTGAGCTCCAGAAAAAGTTACTAGAGTATGAAAGACAACCCTCTCCAGTTATAGAACTTGAGCCAGAAGACTTGGTTCCCATTGAGGTAGATGATTCGTACGAGGAACCATACGTTCCTATGCCAATGCCAGGCGGGCAACAAACCTCATAGGGAATGGATACCTTAGAAGTGGAAGCACTTGAATGGCTTCAGTCATTAGAGAAGACAGCGAACACCCACGATGAACGAGTAGCAATACAGATCCAATCATTAGCCAAATTAGAAGACACTGTCATCAAGTCCGAGAATTTCAGACGTATGTCCCATCACAGGTGGATAGGGACCAATGATGATCAGTATGTGCCATATTGCATATTATTGGCTGATTACAACGCAGAGATCCAACGACAATGTGGGAAAGCCCCCACCTTTGCCACCCAGTTTGGCCCCCACGATATACCAGAGAGTGCGAAAAGAGGATCTATTCATCAACCCACTTGGAGGATCCATCTCTTGGAGACTTATCCTGAAATGGTACGAACCTGGAATAACATGCCCCTCTTTATTAAGTACAATCCTTGTTATACCCCAGTCCTACGAAGATGCACATGGCCCGAATTCACCATTGCTGTCAAGAACATCAAAGGCTGTGCCAAGTGGCTAAATTATGTTTATCTAGCACCTCCACGAGGACCTCCCACTGTAAATTACATGATTTCTACTATCAGGCACTGGAGCACTCGACTACGCAATACACCCGATGTGATGGCACAAATGTGTATGAAAATATTTGAATTAATGCTGATCACATTTAGGACATTTAAAAACATTAAGGATCCCCACTTCTCAGGAGCAGGTTTCGTTATAGGCAACCAAGACCTAGTTTACGACATGAGCACCACCCCATCAATCGAAGTAATATATGCTTGGCACGCCAGAATAAAGTACCTCCTAGCTTGTTTTAAACAGACTTTCGAGGAGATGTTCATAACAGGATTCTGGGAATATCACTCAGAAATTTTTGTACCTAGGCCTTCACATCTCCTCCACTTATTTGCTGTGGAGAGAACCATACATTCAGAACAACTACGGGTGCACACCCGGACGTACCAGGACCAGTGAATTGGGACGCATTATTAACAGATCTAGCACGGGGGCTCAGATTAGAAGAACATCACCTCGCCTCCGACGTCGTCCAATACTACGTTCAACGAACATCTAGACAAGGGTCTGTCAGGGGCGACAGACGCGAGAATGGGGGGGGTGTTGGCAGCAGTCAGGGAACTGAAGGAGCCACAAGACGAAGAGAGTCAGAGCGAAGGGACAACACAAGCAGACATGGCAGTCAAAGAAGATCTGGCAAGTAGGCCATCTAAATTTTTCAGACATCTAGGAGTTGAGCACACAAGAAGACAGAGCAAGTAGGGAGCTCAAAGGTATGTATGACAAATCAATAGAGGAAATCCCTACACAAATAGTGATTTTCATCACTAAAAACCATTGTAAATATCATTTCGTATTTTTGTAGCTCCATTTTGTGCAAGCCAAGGAGTCCTTGAGCTTGAGGAGCTTTAGAAGTATCTACCTACCAATTTTCATATTTTTTAGATCTCGTTTAAGCCCTCTAATAAGCCCTGGAACCTAATTTTTAACTAGGCCGGACACTAGGTCTGAACAGGGCCAAAGCTATTCAAAAACTATAAAAGGAGCTAGAGAGCTCATTTTTGAGGTTGGATTGTAATTGAAATGAACTTGTAAGAGATTTTTGAAAGTAATCTAAGAACTCCATTGCTTCTCACTCTTTTTCTTGCCGTGTGTGCGCGTGTGTGTGTATGTGTGTGCATGCTTGTGTGCTTCTCACTCACGCACTTGTGCCTCCACTTGCTCGAGGTCTTCATACCATCCTCACGTCTTCCCGGATTGACATTAAAGGAGGTGCTACTCATCACTGAGCTACACTATGCCAATCTCTTAGAAGCACATGATCATCTTGCTGCCCAAGTCAAAGACCTAGAAAAGTCCCACGTGCCTGCACCACACCAGCGAGAACCTAAAGAGATGGCCAACGCTGCAACCTCACCAGAGCCGGAATTATCAGTAACCAATGAAGTACTAGAGCTACGTCAGGAGGTGGCCGAGTTGAAAATTAGATTATTACAATATGAACGACCACCCTCCCCACCTGATTAGCCAAGTGAAGAGGAGACCATTGCCATTCCGATGGAAGAAACATTCGAAGATAATTATGAGCCACAACCTCTTCCAGGTGGCAGGATCACTGAAGAGGGACAGGATACATATGAGGAACCCCCGTCAGCATGGATGAAGCAGGTAGAGGAGATGGGCCACACTCACAAAGAGCGGGTTGCAACCCAGATGCTAGCCATGAAAACCATAGAGGAGACCATACTCAAGTCTGAATATTTCTCGAACTTGGCTCCTAGGCGGTTGATAACTGGCTCAGAGTTACAATATAAACCTTATTTTGTATTGTTGGCGGACTACAATGCTGAGATCAAACGCATGACCAACAAGTATCCCTCTTTCACAACACAGTTCGAACCCGAGGACATCCCAGAGGCCGCCAAAAAAGGGGCCATATTCCAGCCCATATGGAGGCAAAAGTTACTGGAGACCTATCCAGAAATGTTACGAACATGGGATCATGCTCCCATGCATCTGAAATATAACCCATGCTTTGGACCGGTACAAAGAAGACGCTCCTGGAAAGCATTCGCCATCAAGGTTCAGAACAATGTGAATTGCAAACAGTGGCTGAACTACCCCAAAATCGCACCACCGACAGGCCCACCTACAACAGCGTACATGATGGCTACCATCCGATATTGGCTTCCACGCCTCCACTCCATGCCAGATGTAGCTGCACAGATGCTACTCAAGATATTTGATATGATGGAGGTTGTGCTCAAAACCTTCCGCAATGTATGTAACATTCAGCCTCCGATTCCCGGCTTCATCAATGGCAATTATGACCTCCTGTATGATATGAGCACAACCCCAAGCATACGAGTTGCTTATGCATGGCACGCACGCATCAAATATCTCCCTGCCTGCTATAAGCAAACCTTCGACGACATGTTCACCACGGGATTTTGGGAAGCACATTCAGAGGTATTTGCACCACGACCAACCCACCTGCTGCAACTATTTGCGTGCGAGCAAACAATGCATTCAGAGCTCTACACTATGCCACAACCTAACATGCCTGGAGCCGTGAATTGGGATGCCCTCCAGAGCGATTTGGTCCGGGGACTACGTATAAAAGAACAAGAATTGGCAACCGACCTCCTGCAGAAGTACATCGATCAAACAGTGGAGCAGAGGTCTGTCAGAGGCGACAGACCCTAGGGGGGGGAGAGTGTTGACAGTATACGGGAAGAAGCAAGTACGGACACACATGCAAATCTAGCACTAAGGCAACCCTTCATTTTTTTCAAAACCCTTACATCATTTTAAAGTGATTCTCATCACTAAAAACCCCTGTAAATACCATTTTCACCTTTTTGTAGCTCCATTTTGTACAAGCCGAGGAGTCCTCGAGCTTGAGGAGCCTTAGAAGTAGTTGCCTGCCAATTTTCATATTTTTTAGATCTCGTTTGAGCCCTCAAATAAACCCTGGAACCTAATTTTTAACTAGGCCGGACACTAGGTCTGGACAGGGCCAAAGCTAGGCAAAAACTATAAATAGAGCTAGAGAGCTCATTTTTGGGGGGCTTCTTGTAGTTTTGAGCTTGTATGAGAATTTTGTTGCAATAGAAGTGATTCCATTGTCTTACTCTCTTTGTTCTTGCCGTGTGTGTGCGTGTGTGTGTATGTGTGTGCATGTTAGTGTGCTTCTCACTCACACATTTGTGCCTTCACTTGCTCGAGGTCTTCATACCATCCTCATGTCTTCCCGGATTGACATTAAAGGAGGTGCTACTCATCACTGAGCTACACACCTCTATACTCAGCCTCTGTACTCGACAAAGCAACAATGGGTTGCTTCTTACTGCTCCATGTAATAGCTGCACCTCCAAGTGAGAAAAGAAAGCCACTAGTAGATCTTCTATCTGGAGTACTACCAGCCCAATCTGCATCGGTGTATCCATGAACCTGCAAATCTACACCAGCTTCATAAAACAATGCATAATCCAAAGTAGCACTCACATAACGTAGAGTGCGCCTCAGAGCCTCCAAATGTGGCTTCCTGGGAACCTACATAAACTGACTTTCAAGTCCAACAGTGTAGCTTAAATCAGGCCTTGTAATTGTAAGATATATAAGACTTCCCACAATTTTCCTATACATAGTAGCATTTTCCAATGCTTCACCTGATGTAGTATCCAATTTCAAATTCTGGTCTAAAGGCATAGAAATTGGCTTACATTGATGCTTTCTTCATTATCACCACCTACAATCAAATCATCAACATAAATAGCCACAATAGTGATGCCATCATCAGCCTTCCTTGCATATAGTGAGTGATGTGCATCACACATAGAAAACCCAATGCTCGTTAAGTAATCAGCAATCCTTGCATGCCATGCATGCGGAGCCTGCTTCAGCCCATACAAAGCCTTTTGCAACCTGCAAACATATTGTGGATGCTTTGAATCTTCATATCCTTGTGGCTGGTCCATATATACTTCTTCCTGTAACTCACCATGTAGGAAAGCATTCTTCACATCCATCTGATGCAAAGTCCATCCTTTTGTTATAGCTAATGCAACAAGTGTTCTGACAGTAGACATTTTAGCTACAGGGCTGAGTGTTTCCTCATAATCAATGCCATATGTCTGTGCATAACCTTTAGCTACCAGTCGTGCTTTATACCTGCTTATGCTACCATCAGCATTATGCTTTACCTTGTAAACCCATTTGCAGCCTATGTATTTCTTTCCTTGCAGCAATGGAACCAGCTTCCATGTATCATTTCCATAAAATGTAGCCATCTCCTCATCCATAGCTTTTTCCCAATCTGCATTACCAATTGCATCTTCAAAACAAGAAGGTTCAGCATCTTGTATTACCTTTGTCATGTAGGCACAATGGCGAGCCATGTAACTATCATATGTCAATTGTTGCACTGAATTACGCATCCTCCCAGATCTTCTTGGTCCTGGGTCACTTCTTCTTGTATCATCTGCATGTGCCCTTCTTACTCCTGGAGTCTTCACAGAGGGCAATCCAAGTTCCTCATCAAGACTCTTTTCTGAACCGCTTGAATCTCCATCAACATCTTCAAAACCTGCACCTGTTTTACTACCAGCAGAAAGCTTTTCTTTACCTTTCTTGGATGTATTTGATGAATTTTCTGGACTGAAATTTCCACGCAATCTTCCACTCCATGGATTTGAGTTGGAACTATTGCTTGGTGATGCATCCAGTCCACTCAAAACTTGAGATTCTGCACTAGATTTTTCAGCATTTTCTTTGTCATTTGGTTCAAGATTCAGTCCTTCTTTGGCATCTGCATAGAAGCTTGACATTTCATCAAATACCACATCTCTGCTCACCTTCACCTGTCGTGTGAGTGGGTTATAACATTTGTACCCCTTTTGCTCAAGGGAATATCCAATGAAGACACATTTTTCTGCTTTCAGATCAAGCTTCGTCCTCAACTCATCTGGAACATGTACATATGCAATACAGCCAAAAACTTTCAGATGTGATAAGTTTGGCTTTTTACCTGTAAACTTCTCTTCAGGTGTAACAGCAGTCGGAGTTCTGTTCATGATGTATACAGCAGTATGCACAGCTTCTGCCCAATAACAATAAGGCATATTCTTCTCAGCCATCAGGGCTCTTGCTATTTCTGCAATATGTCTCTTTTTGCATTCAGCAACACCATTCTGTTGTGGTGTGTACCTGCATGAAAACTGACGCCGAATTCCATGATTTTTTAGAAAACTGCTGAACTCATTTGACATGTATTCACCTCCTCCATCAGATCTTAATGTTTGAATGTACTTCCCTGCCTGCTTTTCCACCATAACTTTAAAATTCTGGAAGTGAGTAAACACCTCGCTCTTCTCTTTCATGAAATATACCCATACTTTGCGTGTATGGTCATCAATGAAGGTAACATAAAACCTGCAACCGCCCATAGATGTGGTCTTTGCTGGACCCCAAACATTTGTATGTACTACTTCTAATACATTCTCACTAACATGCTTGTCATGTGGAAATGATGCTCTTGATTGTTTACCAAATTGACATGCTGCACATACCTTTTGCATTTCTGCAACTTTGAAATTTGGTAGTCCATGGACAATCTCCTTTGACTGCATCAATTTCATCCTTTGCAAGTTTGCATGGTGTCACTCTAGCACAATGGTGAGTACCAACGTGAGGAGATACACCTCATAAATGTCAATCCGTGGAGACGTGAGGACCGGTATGAAGACCGTGAGCAAGTGATGGCACAAGTGCGTGAGTGAAAGCACACAAGCATGCACACACATACACACACACGCGCACAACGTAAGAGCAAAGAGTGGAACAATGGAAAGCTTCGATTATACAAGAGCTCTCTTACAAAACTGAAATCTACAATAAGCCAACCTCCAAAATGAGCTCTCCAGCCCTTTTTATAGTTTTTGAGTGGTTTTGGCCCTGTCCAGACCTAGTGTCCGGCCTAGTTAAAAAATAGGTTCCAGGGCTTATTTGGGGGCTCAAACGGAGTCTAAAAATTATGAAAATTGGTAGGATGGTAGTTCTAATACTCCTCAAGCTCGAGGACTCCTCGGCTTGAACAAAATGGAGTTATAAAAATGGGAAATGGTATTTACAATGGTTTTTAGTGATCAAAATCACTATTTTTGTAGGGATTTCTTCTGAAAATTTGACAGGTGCTTCTTAGAGCTCCCTACTTGCTCCTTCTTCTTGTGTGTCCACTTCCTTGATGCGCTTCCATGCTTTGTCCTTGACCTTGAGCTTCAACACATGTCCAATCCGTTTGTGCCATATCTCTATATCTGCAATAACTCCTACACCTTTTGCAAATATGGCTTCATTCATTTCAGGAATCTTCACATTTAAGGTGAACATCCTACCCACTTTGTTTCCTTTGGCAACCAATCGTCCATCCTGCTTGTACTCTTCTACATATAATCCATCAACATTGAACCTGACTTGTAATCCCTGGTCAACCATTTGTCCAACAGAAACCAGATTCTTCATTATATTTGGAACATGCAGCACATCAGCGAGATGTTTTACCTTTCCGTCCTCCATAGACAATGCTATGTTTCCTATATGCTCAATAGGATGCGATGTATCATCACCTGTTTCAACATATCTAGGAACTGTCATTTTCTGCAAACTACTAAACCATTCTGCATGATTGGTCATGTCATTTGAAGCACCTGAATCAACATACCAGACATTATCATTCGATTTTGAAACACCAGCAAACATCGTATTCATCATGTGATGTTGAACCATAAACAGCTTCTCAGAATCATCTGCACTTGTGGATGCATAGTTGTTTTGTTGCCTTCTGTTATTTTGATTCTTTAACCTGCAATCACGTTCAAAGTGTCCAGGTTTACCACAATTCCAGCATCCTTTACTATCATTACCTGAATCATTTCTTTGGAAATTTCTACGACCTCGTTGGCTCCCCTTGCCTTGAAACTGTCCTCTTCCTCCTGCATGATTCTGTTGTTGACCTTGGTCTTGGTTATTGTTTCCTCTTCCACTTCCAAAACCTCTACCTCTGCCTCTTCCTCTGCCAGAATAGAATACCTGCTCAGAACTGGGCTTTCCTTGGGATTTTGAATCCTCACCAAGATTCTTTTCTTCAATGATCAGCATAGAGACCAAATCAGCAAAATTCAGAATATTTTCCCTGGTCTGTATAGAAGTTCTGAACTGCTTATATGCAGCTCCTAAACCACGAAGGCACACTTCCACCTTATCATCATCATCTACATTCACGCTAATAGATGCAAGTGACTCACATATGCTTTTCATTTTTAGAGTGTAGTCACGTACCGACATGCTCTTTTTCTCCAATGTATTAAAGAGTTGCAATTTCCGTGCCTTTGTATTGGTCTCGTACAAAGTGATCAAACTGTTCCAAGCCTCTTTTGGAGTCTTGGCATCCTGTATGTGTCCAATTATGCTATCCTGTATGCTAACAGATAGCCAATACATTACCTTTCGTGCTCCTTGATTCCATTCCTCATATGCTCTTAACTGTTCTGCAGTCCGATTCCTTTTTGGTAACTGTGGAGCATTTTCATTCTCTCCCTCGATGTACTTCCAGTAGCCTTTTCCCATCAAGAAATTCGTCATTCTCAATCTCCAAGCATGGAAGTTGTTCTTGTCCAGCTTATCACTCATAAGCTGACTCATTCCATCTACATTTGCCATTTCTACAACAATTCACAACACCGCAACACACTAGAAGCAGCACTTCTGCTTGAACACTGTCACACTATGATGTGACAGTTCGATCTCAGAAAAACACAGTTTTCGTGTATCAACAGTACACAGAATCGCTTGAAATTCTGAATCTGGAATATATGAGTGTCGCCGAACACAACGCAAGTTACAATTTCTGAAACTGACCTGGTTTTTCTGTGGGCCCCACCTTGCAGGCTCGAAACGGAGGTTGAGATGTCTCAGAAACTTTGATCTGACAAAAACAAGTGACCCTAGAGGGATAACTCTCGAAAATATTTTGAGGTCTTCTACCTTCATGGCAATTTTCGTAGCAAACGGAGGCCGTTTGTGAAATCGCGTTTTCTCCACGCCTTGCCGCGTAGTCTTCACCGTCGCCTTCTCCACGAGCTCTCTACAGCCACGCTGGCTCTGATACCATGTCACGAGGAAGGAGATAAGGAAGAGAGCTCACACACACACTCTCACTCTCAAGGAGAAGCACACACACAGATTGAGGCAAGGAAGAATGATCTTCTTCTTCTTCTTCTATTACATAAAAGGAATGTACAAGAATGACCTAAAAACAAGAATACAACCAGTGCAATATATAAAGACCAGTACATAAGGAAAAACCTAATGTCCGCGAATGAGTGAGCTGGCAAGAAACAAATGTGCCATCACTCTCGGTAGATAAATCTAATAAAGCTCAATGAAGTATCCCTGACATATACCGGTATGACCACTATACATGTCAGAGAAATGAAAAACTGGTATGTGTCATCTTGGATCATCACATGTTGAGCTTGATATCTCAACATAAACAACCTATTAAGGAGGTTGAAGTGAGAAGAGTGTGTTTGAGGATACTAGTCCTTCGGTTAGCATGCATAAAAATGATGCACATAGGGACATTCAAGAGAATGTCCGATTAGATCAACCTACACATGTTCTTGTTCAACAACCATTGAGAAGCTCTACACGTGTCTCACATCCACATGATAGATATGTTTCAGGTTTAGATTTTGTTATGCTAACAGATGCTGATGAGCCTTCTTGCTACAAAGAGGCTATGTAGACAGAGGATCATGTCAAGTGGGAGAGTGCCATGAAGAGTGAGTTGGATTCTACACAAGAATGGTACTTGGGATTTAGTATTATTGCCAAAAGGCAGGAAAGATTTACCATGTAAATGGGTATATAAGATGAAATTCACATCAGATAGTTCTTCTCCAAAGTATAAAGCACGAATTGTTGCAAAGGGCTTTAAACAACAACATGGTGTTGATTTTGAGGAAATCTTCTCTCCACTTGTCAAGATAACTACCCTGTGCATGTTGCTTGGATTCGTCACAATGGAGGACTTAGAGCTAGTCCAAATGGATGTGAAAATTGCTTTCTTGCATGGAGATCTTACAGATGAGATCTATATGGAATAACCAGAGGGTTATGTAGTTCCTGGCAAGGAAAGTCTAGTATGTAAGCTCAAGAAGTGCTTGTATGGACTTAAACAGTCCCATTGACAATGGTACCAAAATTTTGATGCTTTTATGAAGTCCCAAGGCTATTCTCGAAACAATGAGGATCATTGTCTCTACACAAAGAGATGCTCAGATGGCAGCTTGATACTTTATGTCGATGATATGTTGATTGTTGGGAAGTCCTCTTATGACTTGTCAATTCTCAAAAGGAAGTTGAGTCAGACATTTTTGGGATGCCAAACATATTCTTGGCATGTGCATTACTCATGATAGGAGTAAAAGATGCATATACTTGTCTCAAAGTGAGTACATATCCAAAGTACTTCACAGGTTCAATATGCAGGGTGGAAAGGCATTGAGTTCACCTTTACCCACATATGTGAAATTGAGCAAGGATGATTGCCCAAAATCAAATGAGGAAAAGGAATTCATGACCAAAATTCCCTATCAGACTATTGTTGGTAGTCTTATGTAGGCTACGGTAGCTACAAGACCAGACATTGCATTTTCAGTGGGAGTTGTGAGCAAATATATGTCTAATCCTAGCAAGAAACATTGGGAAGTGGTCAAGATGATTTTGAGATATTTGAGTGGCACTAAGGACAAGTGTCTATGCTTAGGTAGAGGGAAAGCATCCATTATTGGTTACACAGATTTTGACTATGCTTGTTGTGTAGATAATCATAAGTCTATATCAGGGTACATTTTTCATTTTTCTAGAGGTGCTATCTCTTGGAGATCTCGTCTTCAAGAATGTATAGTTGTTTCCACCATAGAAGCAAAGTATGTTATGGCAAGTGAGGCATGTAAGGAAGCATTGTGGCTTTCTCGTCTTGCTTGTGATATGGGTTTACCTTAGCATGTACCTCGTTAGCTTAGTGATAGTCAGAGTGCCATTGCTTTGGCTAAGAATCCAGTCTATCATGCAAAGAAAAAGTATGGGCCTATGTAGATAATTTATGTGCATACTCTTCCCAATGCACATCCCACATACCTGAATTGAGAAAAATACTCGACAAATGTACGCAAGATAGAGTATGTTTGAATCCGGAGAAATGTGTCTTCTTGGTAAGACAGGGAAAGATCTTGGGACATAGTGTCCAAGAATGGAATCTCTATTGATGAAGATAAGATCAAAGTTATTTTGGATTTTCCAAGACCTAAGAATGTAAAGGAAGTACAAGCTTTTATAGGTCATTGTGGATATTATTACTGATTTATGCACATGTACATCTTTATTGCAAAACCCTTATTTGGATTGTTGACTCAATTTACCTGGACAAAAGAGTGCAAAAATGAAGTAATTCATTGGTGATGCACCACGATGCACTCTCCTTCTCTAGAGCTCCATGATGATATCCTCGGAGTAGAAAACTAAGCTCCTAAGGCTGCACACAGTACTCTGCACAGAGGCTACAGAATATGCAAAAAAACATAGTACACACGGAGCGCGAAGATAGACTTCTTAGGTTTTACAAATGTGGTTGAACTTACATTCTGTGACTCACCAGGCCACTATATGTTTTATTAAAGAACATATACAAAGAAGTGTCTAGTGGCCATGTGGCCTTTCACATGGACAGTAATGGTAACAAACTCCCATTAAAGGTCAATATGGCCAAAGTAACTTTGGGAGAAAAATAAAGAATGATAAACAATACCTGAGTGTAAGTATACAAATTATACCTCCCACTTGATGGGCATGTTACACACTATACAAGTGACTGTGTAAGATCATGAATCAAGTAACCCCCATCAAGTTGACAATAGTGTCGAAAACTATCATGTGGTAGAGCTTTAGTCAAAGCATCTGCAACATTACCTCGAGTGTGAACCTTCTCAAGAATAATGCAATCAGTGGCTAAGCAATCTCTAATGAGGTGATACCTCACCTCAATGTGCTTGGTCTTTGCATGATAGACCGGATTCTTAGCCAAAGCAATGGCACTCTCATTATCACTGAGTAAACAAGGTACATGCTGAGGTAAACCCCAAGACGAGAAAGCCACAATGCAACATTACCTCGAGTGTGAACCTTCTCAAGAATAATGCAATCAGTGGCTAAGCAATCTCTAATGAGGTGATACCTCACCTCAATGTGCTTGGTCTTTGCATGATAGACCGGATTCTTAGCCAAAGCAATGGCACTCTCATTATCACTGAGTAAACAAGGTACATGCTGAGGTAAACCCCAAGACGAGAAAGCCACAATGCTTCCTTACATGCCTCACTTGATGCAACATACTCTGCTTCTATGGTGGAAACAGCTATACATTCTTGAAGATGAAGAGATAGCACCTCTAGAAAAATGTTTAATGTACCCTGATATAGACTTACGATTGTCTACACAATGAGCATAGTCAGAATTTGTGTAACCAATAATGGATGTTTTCCCTCTACCTAAGCATAGACACTTCTCCTTAGTGCCACTCAGATATCTCAAAATCATCTTGATCGCTTCCCAATGTTTCTTGCCAGAATTAGATATATATGCTCACAACTCCCAGTGCAAATGTAGTGTCTGGTCTCGTACCTACCATAGCATACATGAGACTACCACCAGCAGACTGATAGGGAATTTTGGTCATGAATTCCTTTTCCTCATCTGATTTGGGTCAATCATCCTTGCTCAATTTCACATATGTGGGTAAAGGTGTACTCAATGCCTTTCCACACTATATATTGAACCTGTGAAGTACTTTGGATATGTACTCACTTTGAGACAAGTATATGCATCTTTTACTCCTATCATGAGTAATGCACATGCCAAGAATATGTTTGGCGTCCCCCAAATCCTTCATATCAAATGTCTCACTCAACTTCTTTTTGAGAATTGACAAGTCATAGGAGGACTGCCCAATAATCAACATATCATGTGAGGCATACTCACCCCCATTATCTAAACGTAAAGCCTTAAGCTTAGTTCCTTTTTCAGTCTCAACTGAAGCAAGCCATTTTCTGAAAGCAAGGAATACCTCATCCATCAATTTGATAGGATATACCCAGACTTTTCTAGTAGCATCATCTATGAAAGTGACAAAGTAAAGAGAACCACCTAAAGACCTAGTGGGCATAGAACTACACACATCTGTATGAACTAGATCTAAAGGCTGAATTGAAGATTGAATGTGTGTTCTATGCACATTTTTTGTTTTCTTTCCATATTGACAATGCTCACAAAATGAAAAATTAGAGAAAGACAATACAAGTAAGGAGGGAAAGTTAGGGAGGGTTTAACGGCTAACAATGATAGGGAATGGAGGGGGGGCAAGTAGTATGAGTTGAGAATATTGATAGTGAAAACAATGCCAAAACATGTAAGATACAGATGATCCATATGCAAAATGTGAAACATGTGGGAAAATAAGGAGGAAATACACCATTTGGACCACGTGTGAAGTAAAAATCACATAGTAAATGTGTACAAGACATTTGAATTTTGATGAAAATATTTCAAAGGTGATGGATTTTGATGAAACTAATGCAAATAATGAGTCAAAGGACATCAAAAAACATGAAATTCACCCCAAGTTTGGAAAAAATGGCAACTCGAGGTGCAATCTAGAGTCAAAAGTATTTAGCCAAAAAAATCCACACCATAAGATAAAATTATATCCTATGGTGGGTGGGGGGGTAGGGAGGCTTTATATGGCCTTAGACAAGCGCCTCATGCTTAACATGCAAGGATTGTAGATTATTTAAACTCCACTAGATTTTCTATGTGTGATGCAGCTCACTCATTATGCATAAGGAATTGTGATGATGGCATCACAATTGTGTCTACTTATGCTGATGAATTGTCTCTAGATGGTGATAATAAAGAAAGCATTAAAGAGGTAAAACAACTCCTTATGCAAGAATTTGACATGAAAGATCTTGGTGTGCTATGATAGTTTTTTGGCATTGAGTTAATAAGCTGATTTCTTGGCCATTAGGTCATAATTTGAAGTTTGATACTACATCAAGTGAAGCATTGGAAGATGCTACCATGTAAAGGAAAAATGTGGAAAGTTTGATACATCTCACAATTACAAGGCTACATCTAATCGACACTATAGGACTTGAAATTCAATTTATACAAGTTCCCAAGAAACCACATTTAGATGCTTTGAGATGCACTATATGTTATGTGATTGCTACATCAGATTATGCATTCTTTTATGAAGCTGATGCACAATTGCAAGTTCATGGATATGCCAATGTAGATTGGGCTAGCAGTGTTCTAGATAGAAGATCTACTATTGTCTTTCTATTCTCACTTGGGAGTGTTGCTGTTAAATGGAGCAGTAAGAAGCAACCCACTATTTATTTGTGGAGCATAGAGTTTGAGTATGGAGGTGCTCCAATAGCAGCATGTGAGGCATCATGGCTAGAGATTCTACTTGCAAATTTAGGTGTGGAAATATATAAGCCTATCATCATTTTATTGTGATAATCTTAGTGGCATGTGATTAGCATGAATCTTGTCTTGCATGCTAAAACAAAGCTTATCAAGGTACACTACCAATTCATCAAGGAGAAGCTATTGGCAGGTGATATTGATCTTGTTTATGTGATGACAAATGAGCACACCATTGATATTTACATTAAAGCACTTGGAGTAGAGAAATTGAAGGCTTTTTGAAAGATGATTGGATTATAGAACATAATGTTGAGGTTGAGGGGAGTGTTGGGATATTAAGCTCAACATGTGATGATGAAGGATGACACATACCACTTTACATTTCTCTCACATGTATAGTTGTTATGCCAATATATGTGAGGGATACTTCTAGTGAACTTTACCATATTTATCTATTGAGAGTGATGGCAACTAAATCATCCATGGACATGAGGGTTTCTTTATGTATTATTCTTTACATATTGTACTCATTGTATTTTTGTATTAGATCATTCTTGTATATTCTCTATGTAATAAAATAAATAGAAGAAGATCATTATTCCTTGCATCAATCCATGTGTGCTCCTCTCTTTATGTGTGAGAGATCTCTTCCTTATTTGCTTTCTCTTGAAAAGGTGAATGTCAAACCTTAATCAAATTGTGAGAAAATTATATTGAATATTAGAAAGTTAGAAAGAGCATGATCATTGTATGATATAAAGATCGAACAATATTCATCTTTGACCTTCATATTGGGGCCTATGGTGTGGTGATAAACACATTGGGCTCTGGATTCAAGGTCAATGATCAAATACTTGTTGATCAACTTAAGGTTAACCCCTTAAAAGTGGAGGATGAAGGGAATCCATTGGACATATGACTTGTTGTTTCAAATTTCAAGCCTAATGGAAGAGTAAGTAGAAGGCCCAACACTTAGAAAAGAAAAAGCATTCAAAATCATTGTCCCTCGAGAACCTATAAGAAATCATGCATTGTTTCCCTCTTGCCTAGACCTTATTCATTTTTTTCTCATCTAAATCATTCAATTAATTCAATAACAATTCCTTTTTGGGACAAAGACCTCGTTTTGATATCAACTTTCAAGTTCTATTAGTGTTCTTATTAAGAATATTGACAAGTGGAAAGATTTGGTGCATCTTATTTGTATGTGAAAATTAAAGATCACTTTTCCCTGAGGAGAATATGTCACTATCACTTAATATTGGAATTTAATTAGGTCATATTCTATGAAGTACTAAGTTATGGTATTGATTCCATTGTGTGTGTTGCCAATTGAAATACATATCAACAAGCCTATGTTTCATAATTTACGACTACCAAAAGACTTGCACAACAACATCAATACTTATCTATAAAAAACATACACTAGGAGATACATTTGACTACCTATTAGTGGAGACACAAAAAAATGCTTCCTACACACCTTTGAACTTAGTACAACCTCCTTGATATGTGAAAGTAGAGGTTGAAATGCACGCTCCACAAAAACTACTTATTTTCTAACCAAATGCATTTAGTTAGTGGGTGATACAAATGACAGCCTTTGCTTTCTTAATTGCACCCAACAAGAATAAATTTCACAACCTGATTATCCAACCTCTTTTGTTGATATTCATGGATGCTAGAAATTTGTAGATAAGGAATGGATGGCTTGTGGGCATGCCAAGCCTCATAAGGAGTGATAGAGTATAGTGTTTAGTGGGACATCCATTAAGTACATATGTAACATAAATCACTACTGGAAGCCAAAACATATGAGGCAATGTCTAACTTCTCATCATACATCCTCCCATTTCCATGGGAGACCTATTCTTTCTCTTAATGATATCATCATATTATGGCATATATTATGTTTTATCTCACATTTAACCTTAAACTCGTTGAACTCAAAAGATATATTCCTATGATCAAAATGGAGGTTCCCCACTTTATGTGACATATTTCAGCCATAATTAAGTATTGTTTTAAGCGAAGTAAAAAAACTTGTAGATTTTGAATTGAGCGCATAGATCCATGCATGGCTAAAAAGCCATCTTTAAAATGTATCCCATACATACATGTTTACAAGGTACCTCAAGCTAAGCCAAAGCAGACACCATATTCAATTCTTGCATTCATAACAATCTAGAAAAATGTAGATGAAAAAACATGCATGCCATAGTTTTGCATATGACATGACCTACAAATCCTAAATTTCACATGAATAATCACCCACATTTGTTCCATAATTTGTGAGTTTATACAACCCATGATATGGCATACCATATGCATTGATGCATCACCATTAGAGAGATTAGAGTTTGTGCACCTATCATCGACATACTTGGTTATCAAACCAATCTTTACTAAAATTGCCAAATTCTTGTCGATAGTTCACACATATAAATCATCTAACAATGTGAGTTTAATACCACCAATGGAATTTAAGGAAAATTTCTCCAACTCTTGTGATATGATAGGAGTTTTTTCAGCATGTGGTAGTATTCCCATTAGCGGCACGCTCAAGTGAGGTGAAGAAACTATGTTGAGACTGGAGAGGTAATATGTTTGGTTGCACCATTGTGAAAGGGCTAAAAATTTATTTCCATCACAAATATATAATGATCATAATATGATATATCATATCATATTATTTAGTAAATGCCCATTCTTCATTATGTACTATAGTAGAAATATTGTCTTTAGAAGTAAAAGTGTCTGCAATAGTTATTCCTTCCTCTTTATTCTTTGCCTTACATCAAGTTTAAGAAAATTCTTTATAGCAAGTTCAAGAAAATTCTTTATAGCAAGTTTAAGAAAAAACTTTATAGCATGTTCAAAAATTCTTTAAATGAATTTTTGAGTTTTATTTGCTCTCATGATTGTTCCTTCTTTCGATATGTAGTATTTATAGATTTTTGCTTATTGGAGGGAGAGCCACCTCTACCCTTACCCTTCTAACTAGAAAAAAAAAATCCTAATTTGCAATATGCATAATGGACCTATTTTTCCTAGATTGATCCTTCGTAGAAAAAGTAAAGCTAGCTCTTGAAATCTTAAGGCCTTTGTATTGCTTTTTTATCATCAATCAAGAAGCTTATTGAGTATAGCATGCACAAATTAATTGGTATTCAATATTTCATATGAAACAACCAATTTCTCCTTCAAACCACTTGTCCATAAAATCTGATTCATTCATTCTCAATTTTTTTTAACATAAACAACACAAACCTCGTTTCTTAGATGCATTCAAGTTTTTCTGATGAGAAAATATGGGGGATAATGTCATGCTTGATAGACAACTCAATCAAATGTGCCTATATATCACTATTAAATAGCTGGGGTGAAACCCCACAAAAAAGTCTTCAACGTTCCTCAAGTTCATTCATTTTCAGTTAGAAAACCCTTCTATTTTTAACCAACCATTGTAAAAATACCATCAAGATTTATAGCATGGAAGAGTTGAATATGCTTGAGGATCTATTACTTTTTACATTGTATTGAAGGGAAGAGTGTTCCCTCAAAAAAATCACAAGAGAGAAGCTTTTTAGAGATTTTTATTTTTATCATTTAGAACTTTTCAAAATAAAGAAGGAAGGGACTTGGGAAAATCCTAGAAAAAGTTCAAGGCCTCACTTTGTAGAATAACTTTTTTGTTGAATGTGGTGTGTCCTATCTTTTTGTAAAAATCATGTTTACACTTTTTGATGCATTTTCAATTATTCTAATGCTTGATTGTGGGAGAATGACACTAGTTTTAGAGTTTTAAAGGCATTATCTACCTTGATTGCATCATTTTGAAGTGATTTTGACATGATTAAACGCTTTTTTATGTGATTGAAGCAAGAGAAAAAGGATGTCCATAAATTTGTGAGTTCTATACAAAGCCATATACATACTTTTTTATTGTGATTTTGCCTATTAAAATCATAGCACATGTTAAGGGCTTCATAATGATCCATAGCGCATGCAAAGCGAATAAATATTAAGAAAGATTAATCATTTTAGTGATTTAGCCCTTGACACCATTGGGAAGTTTGTTGCCACCATTTGCACGTTTGTTGACATCATTGGAAAATCCATGTTCTTGAAACTATTGGCAAGTCTGTTGGCACCATTAGTAGGTTCATGTTGTTAACACCATCAAGAAGGTTGTTGGCACAATCAACAAGTTCATTTTGTTGAAATCATCAACAAGTTCATGTTCTTGACACCATCGAAAAGTGTTTGTGCCAACACCATAATGGAAAATCTATCATGGACTTTGGTAAGATCATGCTTGTGATCAAGTTCAAAACTACATGACCATCATGCTTGCTAGTGAAGGAGTGTGATCTTTTACTTAGTGACCACCCATGTCATTGTCCATCTACTTATACCTAGTCTATATCTTGATTGCTTTTGTGAAAAGGTAAGATTTCTTGAGATGAAGTGATGTGTGTTTCTATAGTACCTTGAGGTACATAGTCAACTTGTCTGGTTCATTTCTTTGTGTAAGAGTATCCAATCACTATACTTTTACTAAGATAGGACCATTGTGATGGTCATTGGATCAGTAAATCTCGAGTTATGAATGTTTGAAGGTGACTATGTCTATATTTCATCTTGAACGTGAAATGTTGAGATGACCCCCCAAACTTGTTAAACTCGTTTCTCCCTATATGGTCCAACTAAAATCATCAAATAATATTCTTTAGATAGCTAGATGCTTCAATTGGATGTGTACAAAAGTTCTCTGGTCAATTCATACAAGCTTGTCAGCTCTTAGCATCTGAGTGCAATGATTATCAAAATAAATGGTTTCTTCAAGTTTGGTGAAGTATGATGCAAAGGTTTCCCCAAGACTGAAGCAAGTAGGGTAAACTTTATAGAAGACATTCACATTTGAGTTTATATGGAAGATGTAATAGTTGGTCATACCTTACATTCTGAAGTAAGGAATGTCAATCCCCTAAGGACAATCAGTTCAAGACACTTTTTGGAGGACAACCAACGTAAGACACTATTTGGAGGACAACCAACTTGAGGAACTATTTGGAGGAGATATTATGATTATAGGAGAGCTGGGTGCCTACTCCACCCGTCCCCTCTCCATTTAGGCACCTAGTCCACTACTCTCCACTCCATCTAGGTGCCTACTCCACTCCTCTCCACCCCATGGGCAACTCCTCCTCTTGACTTGCATGGAGGGAAACTTCACTTGGTTCTTGGGCAACATCCACCACATGGGACGACCTACTCTAAGGTTACCACAAGGGCATAAAAGCAACTTATGAAGATTGCAATCAAAGGCGGCTCTGAGGAAAGAATGGCAAGGACAAATCTCCTATCCCCATCAAGGGTGACTGTAGCTTAGAGAAAGTGCAAGATTTGGAGTGCAATGGGGAGGAAACCCATTGACTAGGGTGATTCTACTTCCCTTTTATCAACTATACTGCTACTTTCTAACTAAAATAGAAAAAGAAATGACACAATTAGAAAGCACCTATCGGCTATTGGATACACTCTCAAAGCATAGTTTCATTTGAAGGCTCTAAAGTAGGTTAATTATCAAGCTATGCAAATTCTAGTCTTCTGCAAAGTGTTACACTCATTGTAAAGTAAAGATGTGTAAGGGTAAAGAACATGGGCCTTAGATGGCCCAGAAGTGCCACATTGCCATAAGAGAGTGCCAACTCCACCTCTTTTTGGTACTACCAAACAAAGGTGCCACCTCCACCCACTCTTGCCATGACTACCTTGGGTGACAGTATGATCACTCATGTGACGTGACATACAATAAATCTTTCTAGACTTATCATTAAGATGGAAAGATGGATGGATAGTTGGATAGATAGATGGATAGATATATAGATAGATAGATACATAGATAGATAGATAGATAGATAGATAGATAGATAGATAGATAGATAGATAGATAGATAGATAGATAGATAGATAGATAGATAGATAGATAGATAGATAGATAGATAGATACATAGATAGATAGACAGATGGATAGATAGATAGACACATAGATAGATAGATAGATAAATAGATAGATAGATAGATAGATAGATAGATAGATAGATAGATAGATAGATAGATAGATAGATAGATAGATAGATAGATAGATAGATAGATAGATAGATAGATAGATAGATAGATAGATAGATAGATAGATAGATAGATAGATAAATAGAGAGACAGAGAGACAGACAAACAGACAGACAAACAGACAAACATAC
>CM035408.1:201982875-201992875 GCA_020310875.1 Ceratopteris richardii | reverse complement strand
CATGAATTGTTCTCATCAAAAACTACATCTCTGCTTACCAAGAATCCTTTGTTGGTAGGGTTGTATAACCTGTAGCCCTTTTGATTGTTGTCATATCCAATAAATACACATCTTTCTGCCTTTGGATCCATCTTGCCTCTAACCTGTGAAGGAACATGAGCAAAAGCAATACATCCAAAAATTTTACAATGATCTAAGCTTGGTCTTCTTCCATTCCAAGCCTCATATGGAGTCATCCCATCAAGGGATTTTGAAGGCAACCTGTTAATCAAGTAAGTGGCTGTAGATACAGCCTCGGCCCATAAGTAATTAGGTAAATGCTTTTCATTTAACATAGACCTTGCAGCTTCAACAATTGTCCTATTCCTCCTTTCTGCTCCATTTTGCTCAGGAGTGTACCTTGTAGTTACCTCTCTTTTGATTCCTCTTTCTTGAAGAAAAGAATCAAACTCATGGGAGAAGTATTCTCCCCCTCCATCTGACCTTAGCCTTTTTAGTGATTTACCTGTTTGATTCTCCACAAGAGCCAAATATCTTTTGAAACATGAAAAAACTTCATCTTTGTGTTTCATAAAGAATAGGATAGTCCATCTGCTGCAATCATCAATAAAGGAAACATAATACCTTGATCCAGATATTGAAGCTTCCTTGCTAGGTCCCCATACATCTGTATGAACCAACTCCAAGAGATCTCCATGCATATAACCTTTCTTCATGAATGGTAACCTGTGAGACTTTCCAAATTGACATGCACTACACTTATAAATCATATGTTGTTTTGACAAATTAGGGAGTCCAAGTACACTTTGGTCCCTGCAAATTTGCTTTAATGACCTTTCACCAATATGTGCTAACCTTTTGTGCCATACTTCCAATTATGTGAGTGTCTGACTACCATAATTAAAGAGAGCAATGTTTCTAGTGTCCTGTAATTCAAATGTGAACAATCTACCTGTCTTTTCACCTTTTGCAATTCTTCTGAATCCTTGACTTGGATCTTCAACAAATGCTCCTGCTTTTGTGAACCTGACTTGCAACCCTTTCTCTACTATCTGCCCAACACTTATCAAATTCTTTGTAATGGTAGGGACATAGAGTACCTTACTGAGTAGGTTGATGTTTCCATCAGGTGCTTTGACATTACCTATTTTCTCCACAGGATGTTTTGTATCATCTCCTGTTTGTACCTCATGCTTATTCCTTTGATCTTCTAAATCTGATAGGAGTGCCACATTTCCTGCCACATGATTTGAACAACCTGAATCTATGTAGAAAACATGCTCATCAGATTTACCTTTTGGCATAGCCATGTTCATGATCAATAATGAATCCTCTTTGTTTGAGTCTTCTGTGTAGTTATTGTAGTCTCTCCTTCCTTTGTAGCCTCCTTGATAGTTTGAATGATTGTAGTTGTTGTAGTTGCCATGGTAGTTGTTGAACCTTCCTCTTGAGTAGCCATAACTTCCTCTATTGTATCCTCTGCCTCTTTGATTCCTGGAATTCCTAAAGCAATTTTCAGTTGTATGATTAGTTAATCCACAAATAGAACATGAGTTGGAGTCTTGGGATCTCCCCCTGCCTTGTCTACCTCCTCTTCCTCTACCTCTGCCATGTCTTCCTCTACCTGCATAGTTAGCTTGATATGTACTTGCTTCATCATCCACTTTCTTTGCCTTTCCTTTGTTATCTTTGGACTTGCTTTTATCAGTGTATAAAGCTGAAGATTGATTACCTTTAGAGCTTTCTCCATTTTTGATAAGCTTTGCCTCTTGAGTAAGTAGTTGTCCAATGAGTGTATTGAAATCAGGTACATGCATGTCCATGTACAAATCCATAGCTGTGGTGAATGCTTCCCACTTGTCATCTGCCTTCAAGCCATTGATCACCTACCTTACAATTTGCTCTTCATCTATTACCTCTCCAATGCTTCCCAACTGATCCGCTATGTCCTTGAGCTTTGTGACAAAATCAGTCACATTTTGTTTGGGAGCCTTCTTGAGAGTTGTGAAATCCAGCCATAGTTGATGCTTCCTAGCTTTGGTACTTGAAGAAAAGAAAGCTTCAAGTGCATCCCACACTTCCTGAGATGTCTTACAACTTCTAATGTGAGGCAACAAAAAATCTGAGATAGAGTTGAGGAGATAAGACCTTGCAAGTGCATCCTTGGAGCACCATGTGCTCAATCTTTCTTGCTCTTCTTGTGTTGGTTGACTTTTGTTCCTGAAACTTGGCATAACTTCATCTCCAGCCACATAACCATATAAACTTCTACCTTGGAGATAAGCTTCCATTCTTAATGACCAAGCTGAGTAGTTACCTCTGTCCAATTTGTCAATTGATGAAGGAAATCCATCTGCCATGTTGTCCAACCTTGCTCTGATACCACTGTGAAGAGATGGATAGGTATGTGCTTGAAGATGAAGAGGTGTTGCAAAATCCTTGATCTACACCAGCCAATTGAACTCCAAGAGTATATGGTGGGCCCTTTTAGCTTTCCAATGGATGTATTAGACACCCTATGTACCTTGGAAGATCACTCTCAAAAAGATAGATCAAAACAGATAAGTTGGAGTTAGCTCAGAGGTGAAAACTTGCTATTCTTGGTTCATACACCTGTCTAGTGTTTTACATAATTCTCTGAGCACAGTAGCAATTAGCTCAATTCCTCTTCAGGAAGTCTAGGTAACTTAAAGAGCTAACTTTCAAGAGTAATCTCATAAAAAATAATGAACCACACACTGAGAATGAGTTTTAACAACTGATGACATCATCCCGATTTTCACGGGTTGCTACAGTTTGAGACTAGTGAGCCGAAACATCACCATAAATCACAATTTAGGAATCCAATGATTATGCAAATTTGGATAATTATACTAGACAGTAAGCTGAATCCAACAAGCTTTAAATCACTGAATTTGGATAAGTAACCACTGAGAAACACCTCTGACAAGATGAGTGAAAAAGTCGGGTACCTGACAGAGAAGTGAAGATGAACAGACCCTATTGACTTCAAATGAACATAACTGAATATTGCAACATCCAAATGACATGAAAATTTGTGAGCATATAGTAGACTTATAGAGATAACTTTACCAAGTTAAATCACTGAAAATGATGCACCAAGCTCAGAGAAAACATCTCTGCAAGCTGACTGAGAAAACTGAGAGTAATGGCAGTGAGTAGTACACTTCACAAGAACATGGAAGATGAACACAAATAATCATGAAAATGAAAGTATATTTCTTGTACAATACAATGACTTACTGATACATATGTGTGCCTTGTAATCACACCTTGATATGGCATAAAGCTCAGCTCTTGGAGGTCTTCACATAGGTCTCTCTAACCACGACTAAAACTGCCATCTATTTATAGTTGAGTTTGGGAGGCTAACTTCCCTCAATCACTCTCCAATCAATCAATGATTGATTTGATTCTCTACCTACCACAAATCACAAATTCGTGGCTCCTCTTTCCATTCTTGATCAAGTGGACTCAACCACTTAAGATTCTCTTACTTTTACATTAAGTAAACTCTTCAAAAGTTACAAGAGGTAGTTCACAAGTGAACTTTACATAGTCTTCATTTTAAGGCTTTTTCTATGACTTTGTGGGACTCAAGCCAATACTTAGGCTTGTCATAGACTTGCTCCAACAGATAGATAGATAGATAGATAGATAGATAGATAGATAGATAGATAGATAGATAGATAGATAGATAGATAGATAGATAGATAGATAGATAGATAGATATATAGATAGATAGATATATAGATAGATAGATAGATAGATAGATAGATAGATAGATAGATAGACAGATAGATAGATATATAGATAGACAAATAGATAGATAGATCAATAGATAGAAACATAGATAGACAAACAGACAAACAGATAGATCAATAGATAGATAGATAGATGGATAGATAGATAGATAGATAGATAGATAGATAGATAGATAGATAGATAGATAGATAGATAGATAGATAGATAGATAGATAGATAGATAGATAGATAGAAGATAGATAGATAGATAGATAGATAGATAGATAGATAGATAGATAGATAGATACATAGATAGATAGATAGATAGATACATAGATAGATAGATAGATAGATAGATACATAGATACATAGATACATAGATAGATAGATAGATAGATAGATAGATAGATAGATAGATAGATAGATAGATAGATAGATAGATAGATAGATAGATAGATAGATAGATAGATAGATAGATAGATAGATACATAGATACATAGATAGATAGATAGGTAGGTAGGTAGGTAGATAGAAAGATAGATAGATAGATAGATAGATAGATAGATAGATAGATAGATAGATAGATAGATAGATAGATAGATAGATAGATAGATAGATAGATAGATAGATAGATAGATAGATAGATAGATAGATAGATAGATAGATAGATAGATAGATAGATAGATAGATAGATAGATAGATAGATAGATAGATAGATAGATAGATAGATAGATAGATAGATAGATAGATAGATAGATAGATAGATAGATAGATAGATAGATAGATAGATAGATAGATAGATAGATAGATAGATAGATAGATAGATAGATAGATAGATAGATAGATAGATAGATAGATAGATAGATAGATAGATAGATAGATAGATAGATAGATAGATAGATAGATAGATAGATAGATAGATAGATAGATAGATAGTTAGGGCTATAGCTGAGCGGTAGAGCGTCTCGTTTACACGTGCCCCGATGTTTTTTAGAAGATTTGTCGAAATGAAACGTTTCATGTGAAAGTTTTACATGAAAAATTTTTGTCTTACTTTCTTACCACGAAAGAACAGTAGCATGACAAGTAAAAAAAGTCGATTGCAACTAGATCTAAAATGTTGATATGGTGGATAATTGATTTATCCAATGCTAAATTTGGTTGGATAATAAATCGGGATCCAAAAAAAATCTCTTCTTCGTCTCACAAACTTTCGGGTGTAAAAAGTGTGTGTGTTGCAAAAAAAATGAGTTTTTACAAGCGAGTACTTATTTTCGGCTCCCCGAAGCATTTCGTCGTTTACCACGCCCTTCTTCATCTCTGAGTGCCTAGGTATCCACCGCAATCCTTTCGTCGTTTGAACTTCGTCGTTGAATGCTGTGTGTACCACTTCAACGTGCTATTACCTACGATGCAAGGGTTTTATCAACGTTCATAGAAAATTGGTCGTGGGCAAAAGTGCCCCGATCACTGGCAGATCAAGATTCTTCCATAATTCTTCCATACTAGTGTGTGCGATTCCATAAAAGTCTGCTCCGCCATTTTTTCTTCCTCTCGTAACTTTTCGTTACGAGTGGGGACGAGGTCGTGTAGGAAGCCGTCCGAATAGCTCTAGAAGGCGTGTATGAAAGTACCTTTTTGGATGACTTGCGTGGGTCCGGGCCGAACAGAGAGTGTTACATGGGACTGGAGTTCATAACAAAAGAATGGGCAGGCCTCTCTTGGTTGTTAGAGCTCGACATCGAGAAAGGTTACGATTCCATTGATTAAGACATCCCATCGTATTCCATCAGGATGGAAGATGATGGGTTCATGCTTCTATTAGACCGTCTTTCTGAGGCAAGTGTGATGGAGGGTGAGTGGAGAAAGCCTAGCCCGAAGAAAAGAGTACCGCTGCTGGGGAGTATCGTATCGCCCCCTCTATGTAATATCCACCCCCACAAGTTAGACGTGTTCATTGAGTCATTGGTTAGACAATATAGCACTACTGCCAAGGCCTGTAGGCTCCGCAAAAGGAATAGGGCATATCCTCCCGCCGTAGAGGCCAATCAGCATATTATGAAATGGAAAGAAATATCAATCGCACAGTTATGGCCGGGCTAAAGCACAATTCATTATTCCCCTTGCCGCTCAGCTGAATCTCGCCGGTGTCACCTATAGGCCTAATGCCTAGAGTTGTCGTTTGTTTGTGCAACCCAATGAAAGGAGCCACCTACAGACGCTTTACGCCCAATCATTCCGGATAATGCTTGCATCCCCTGTCTTACCGCGGCTGCTGGCACAGAGTTAGCCGATGCTTATTCCTCAGATACCATCAGTTCTTCTTCTCCGAGAAAAGGAGTTTACGACCCGTGGGCCTTCTGCCTCCACGCGGCATTGCTCCGTCAGGCTTTTGCCCATTGCGGAAGATTCCCCACTGTTGCCTCCCGTAGGAGTCTGGGCCGTGTCTCAGTCCCAGTGTGGCTGATCATCCTCTCAGACCAGCTACTGATCGTCGCCTTGGTAAGCCATTACCTTACCAACTAGCTAATCAGACGCAAGTCCCTCCTTGGGCGGATCCCTCCTTTTTGCTCCGTAGCTTATGGGGTATTAGCAGCCGTTTCCAGCTATTGTCCCCCTCCCAAGGGCAGGTTCTTACACGTTACTCACCCGTCCGCCACTGGAAACACCGCGAGGATGCTTCCTGTCCGACTTGCATGTGTTAGGCATGCCGCCATCGTTTTAGATCGGGGCACTTAGCAACCAAACGTCGTGTCCCAAATCACATCCCTACAGCAGGGGAGGGGCCCACCTACTTTATTACAGCTCGTAGGTGCTAGGCCGCTTCTACGAAGCGAAGCGTCATCGCACAGTTACTGTGGTTGATCAAAGAATCTCGCTTCTCTTATTTTAGCAGGTTCTATGTTGCATCGTCTATTCTCCGCATTTTTTCCATGCTTCACACCCTCCCCAAAGGAACGCATGGTGGGCTCCCGCCAGGCTGGGATGGCGATATAGCCCCTTTCTATTATAGGAGGGCTATACACATTGTCTCATGTCCCTCAAGTCGCACTTTGGTATAAGCAGGCTCCGAAATCGCATCTTTAGAATAAAATCCGGTCAAGAAAGGGAATCCAATGAGGAATAAGCTGCCTAGAAGCATCATAGCATAAGTGGAAGGTAATGGAGAAGCGAGCCCTCCCATTCTACGCATATCTTGCTCATCCGACATGGCATAAATGACTGAACCTGCGCTCGAAGAGGGTAATGCTTTAAAAAAAGCGTGATTCGTTAAATGAAATACGCTAACTGAATAATTAGGAATGCCGCGAGCAGGGATCATATGGCCTGATTGACTACAAGTTAGATAAGCTACGACCCTCTTTAGATCGTTTTACAACATTCCAGTGGTTTCCACGAAGAATGACGTCGTAGCTCCCACGAGAGTAATAACAATCAATGCATTGGGTGAATACTCAAATAAAACGATACCATGAGTGCTTTAGGTCGTCCTCAAGATATGTTTTCTAATACTATTGGAACCAGGGCGCCAGTCCCGGGGAATCAAGAAACACTACGAAAAAATGAATGAGTGTAAGTTTGTTAATCATTTTAATATTTCTTTTTTTTTTCGTTTGGTGTTCGAAGTTGCGGATTACTTACTGAAAAGACTTAACGCAGGATTAGTTTCTTTCAAAATTGAAATCGATTAGAAACGCATATTGCGTAAATAAAAACTTTTACCTCTCTTCCCTATGTTTTGAAAAATTCATATTGTGAAATAAGTAACAAAAAAGAAAAAAAAAGTTAAGATACGGAAAAAAAACCTATGCATTTTCATTTAAGGATTTTAAAGACTTAATCAATTTTGGTTGACATAGATAGATTTTTATGATACGTCGAGCTAAACTTTAGCCCCTAAAGTAAACGGTTTTGGGCGTAGCTTAGCTCCTAACCGGTATTAGCATAGCACCTTGAAGGGTTAAGCGTTTACCGGTTAGGGAATCGGGTTAGTTTACCAAAAGTAGGTGAAGCTAACCCTAATCAGGCAAGACCATGTTGGTCTTCTTTAGCGAACGGGCTAAAGAAAACTAACGCTTAAGCAAGACAAGACAAGACCATTATGGTCAAGCTTCTTGACTTCATCGCTTGCATAGCACCTTCTTGACTGAATCGCCGCGCCTTCTTGACGGTCAAATTAAGCCTATCGGTAAACTTACGCACCGTATAGGCTTAAGCTATTACCTAAAGGTTTTGCTTAATATTACCATGTAGTAAAGAAGCTTGACCATTCAGTCAATGGCGAGCCCTAAAGGTCTTGCTTAATATTACCATGTTGGTCTTGCTTAATATTACCATGTTGGTCTTGCGCGTTTTCTTTAGCCGAAACCGTTTCCGTTAGTATTAGCTTAATCGCTTGCATAGCACCTATTCGTTTAAGCGAGCTTACATGTAGGCTTAAGCTAATACCTAAAACCCCAAGGGTTAAGCATTCCCTACATGGTGTAGCTGTAGCTTCACCTACATGGTCCTTCTTGACTGGTCTTGTTTTGCGCTAAAGTTTACCATGTAGGCTACAGCTACACCATGTTGGTCTTGTTTTGCTTAATAATACCAAGGGTTAATAATACCAAGGGAATCTTAACCAAGGGAATCTTAATAATACCATGTTGGGCTACATAATACCATGTAGGGTATAGGTTTCTTTAGCGCCTAACAGTAAACTAAGCGCTAAAGTTTTCTATCGCTCCTATAGGTGCTATGCTAATACTGAGTTGTAAACGTATTAGCTTAGACGTTAAGGTTTACAAAACCATAAAGGTGCTCCATCCAACCAGTGTTGTTTTCGATTAGTTGACCCAGTATTAGCATAGCTCGTGTTGTAAACGGTATCGTTAAACCATCCTTGGCCCAACCTAGCATGCCAATTATGCCACAACAATTGGTGGAATGAGGTCTAATCATTCACCCACCGTGAGAGATTGCAAGAAAGTTCTCGACTTTCATTCAACAACTTGTTAGAAGCTAAGCTAAACAAGGGGAAGGGTTCGGACCTTCCCCCTGCGGATTAGTAGGTTTTGACGTAGACTGGGTGATTGAAGCACTAAAGCCGAATGCTTGTTCCTTCGCCCCCCGCCTAGCGAAAGCCAAGCCGCCTTCCACGACCGGCCTAGGACCAATCTAAACCTTACCTTCCGTAGGTACTTCTAAGAAACGAAAACCAACCATGCTGCTTGGAGTGTGGACTGATGTTTCGTTCCGAAAAAGGAAGTCACTGATGACTGGAAAGCGGAAACGACTCGCTGTCTCATCTTATTCTCAGAGACGGGAATGCTCTGAGTTGTAAACGTAAACGTAGTTAGCTTTGCTCCAAAAGTCAACGTAGTTAGTTGACTGTAAAGGTAAACGTAGATAGAAAACTAAAGTAAACGTAAACGTCAAGAAAACTAAGCGCGCGTGGGTGAGCCGTATGATGGGCGACTGTCTCTCGCGGTTCTGGGGGTTCATCCGGGTGTCCACACCAGGTTAAATCTATTTTATTACATACGCCTAGTGAAAATAATGTATTTCGATACGCCGCCTAGATGGATTCTATCTAACCCAATGGATCCCGATCTCGCGCCCCTGGGTATTCTCTACCTACCCACCTGTGTCGGTTTCGCGTATAGGTGCCCACTTGTTAAAGGTCATTCGAGCTTTTCTTGGGAGTGTGGCGTAAGTTACTTCGGCGCCTAGTACTCAGACGTTGGCTCAAGGTATTTTCTCTACCCCTCATTTCCCTTAATAGGTTTATTAGCTTTGCGTCCTTGAACCGAGAACCACTTTTTGGCTAACCTAGCCTCCTTCGTCCCTCGGGACCAACAAGGGGCAGTACAGGAATATTAACCCGTTGCCCATCGACTACGCCCCGGTTTTCTTTACGTTAGGCGCGCTGCGTTTCCCTTTAGGTGCTTATGTTTCCCGCTAAAGAAAACCAATAGGTGCTAAAGTGTCCCGTTAGGTGCTTTAGTTTCCCTTTAGGTGCTTTAGTTTCCCTAACAGGTGCGTTAGTTTACCGTAAAGGGAAACGGAAACGGAAACGGAAACGGTTTGTTTCGGTTTGTTTCGGTTTCGGTTTGTTTCAGTTTGTTTCAGTTTGCGCTAAAGAAAATGCCGTGAAGGTATTAGCATAGCTCCTAAGAAAGGCGCTAAAGAAAATGTTTCTGTTTCCGTTTGCCGTTAGGTGCTTTAGTGTCCTATTGGTGCTTTAGTGTCC
>CM035408.1:201900375-201975375 GCA_020310875.1 Ceratopteris richardii | reverse complement strand
CTCGAAGTATACTATAAAGTTTTCAGTAAGTGATAGCTCATTTTAAAGCTATTATCTTCAACTACATTTGGTCAAAAGATCTTTAAGAAACGGGACGCATACTCAGAGAAATCAGCTTAACAGTGAAGGTATGTCAAATCGATGAAGTCAGTTTTCAGTTTTCAGACATAGTGAAAAGTTTGGAGCAAATTCACAAGATTTTGAAGTTAGTACTTGAAAGTTTTTCTTGTTATGTGTTACTTAACATTAGCAAGAACTTCTCTTAGTAAATGATCAAAGGAATTTGCAAAGATCAAGCTAATACAGGTCAGATTGAAGGTTTGAAGAAAAGGCGCAAATTTCTGTGAAGTGAAATTTTGATTTTCACTAAGTTCAGAGATGAAGACTTACATTAAGAGTGTTGCTAAGCTAATGATGGTTATGGAGGTCTTCTAATACCACATTAGTTTAGTTCTTGTGGTGGTTTATACACCAACAAGTGGTATCAGAGCAGATAAGGTCCTCGAGAGTAAAGGGAGAGCAGATACAAGAAGAATTGAAGAGTTCTTTATCAAAGAAGGTGGAAGCTGAGGTGTTCAACAAACAAAAGTCATAAGAAGATTATTTCGAAGTTATTTCCAAAGGTAAAGGTCTACAAAAGGTATCATTCTTTAACTTTATACTTACAGGTTGAAGCAGAAGCAAGAATACTATGGCAGATCATGTGTCCATTGATAAATTGGACAGAGATAATTATCCTGCTTGGGTGATGAGGATGGAAGCCTTACTTATGAGTAAGGACCTAATGGTATATGTGACAGGTGAAGAAGAAAAGCCTAAATTTGAAGATGAGAGTCATCCAAGAAAGGAAGAGCTAGAAGCTTTGAAGCTATGGCAGAAGAGAGATGCAAGTGCAAGAGCTTATATATAAAACACTATTACAAATCATTTGTTACCACATATCAGAGGTTTAGAAACAGCTGAAGACATTTGGAATGATTTGGAGGATCACTTCCAAAACACTACTAAAGCTAGGAAGGCTAGCTTATGGTCAGAGTTCACCACATTCAAGAAAAAGCAAAATCAGAGCATTAGTGATTATGTCACTAAGATGAAGGACTTGGCAGATAGCCTTGGTTCTATTGATGAGGATATTGAAGATCATAGGTTGATAGCATAATTACTTGCAGGGTTAAGAGGTGATGAAAGATGGAAGCCCTTTGTACTTTCAACAGAGCTCTCATTAAATCATTATGTGCCAGAATTGAACCAATTACTTGGATTGATGCTCACATTTGAGCAATACTTGAAGTCAGATGGAGACAAAGGACAAAGTTCTGCAATGTACATGAAGAACAAGAAGAAAGGAGATAAAGGTAAAGCAAAGGATGAAGAAGAGTCAACAACTCAAGCAAATTATGCAAGAGGAAGAGGTATTGGCAAAGGTAAAGGTCGAGGAAATGGAAGAGGTAGAGGTAATCAGAACAATAACAAGAAGACGTTGGATTTGTGGATTGAGCAATCATCTAGCATATGATTGTTGGCATAATCAACAAGGATCAAGCCAAAATCAAAACAACACTGGCAGAGGAAGAGGTGGAAGATTTCAGAATCAATTTCAAAGAGGAAGACAGAATTCAAGAGGAAGTTATGGTAGAGGTGGTGGAAGAAATTGGAATCAGAATCAGTCTTATAATACCACATATTACAATTATGCAAATGATACACAGAATGACATTCATACAACATTGATGATGAATTCAATAAGTCCATGAGAGAAGGAGGATCTCAAGGTATTTTATATTGACTCTGGTTCTTCAAATCATTTGTCAGGTAATATAGAATTATTGTCAGAATTGGAAGAAGGCAATTCAAGTCATACAGTACAAACAGGTGATAATACAAAACATAATGTGCATTCAATTGGAAAAGTGAAGTGCAGGAGTGGAGCTGATTTGTTAACAAATGTTTTGTATGTTCCAACAATACCAAAGAATCTGATTAGTGTTGGACAAATAGTGGAAAAAGGTTTTCAAGTCAGATTTACAAATGAAGGGGTATTTGTTGAAGATCCAGAGGATGCATACAATCCCATTGTTTGTGGTAAGAAGGAAGGTAGACTTTTTACTCTCAAAGTGCAAGGAAATGTTGGTCAAGCCCTAATCACACATGGTGATGAAGTAATTACAGAGTTAGATCTTTGGCATAAGAGATTGGGACACTTCAATGAAAGAGGAATCAAAACTATGGTGGAGAACCAATCTGTAATGGGGCTACCAAATGTGAAAAGTCAACATATGATATACAAGTGTGAAGCTTGTCAGATGGGAAAAGCACATAGACTACCATTTCAGAAGAAAGGTTTCAAGCATGATGGTTTGCTTGAACTCATACATACAGATGTATGGGGACCAACAAAAGAAGGATCAATAAACGGATCTAGGTATTATGTTTTGTTTATTGATGATGCTACAAGGTGGATAACTCTTTATGTTCTAAAAGAAAGATCAGAAGTATTTGGAGCCTTCAAACATTTTCATGCTTATGCAGAAAGAGTTACAGGTCAAAAACTCAAGAGGTTAAGGTCTGATGGAGGGGGAGAATACTTCTCCCAAGAGTTTAATGACTATCTTTGGAATGCAGGTATCAAGAGAGAGATAACTTGCAGGTATACACCTCAACATAATGGGGTGGCAGAAAGGAGAAATAGAACATTGGTTGAATTTGCAAGAGCAATGTTAAAAGAAAAGAATTGCCCTAATTATCTTTGGGCTTAGGCTGTAAATACAGCTACATACCTTGTGAATAGACTACCATGTGGAGCTTTGAATGGTATGACCCCTTATGAAGCTTGGTGGGGTAAGAAACCAACACTTGACCATTGTAAAGTGTTTGGGTCAATTGCCTATGCTTATGTGCCATCACAACTCAGACATAAGCTTGAACCAAAGGTAGAAAAATATGTGTTTATTGGGTATGATGAAAAGCAAATGGGTTATAGGCTATGGAGTCCTTTAACTAAACATTTTATTGTTTCCAGAGATGTGACCTTTGATGAACAGAAGAGTTGGTATGCAGATAAAGATTGTGACCTTGAAACATTTGAAGAAGAGATAAGGAGTGCAAGAGGTAAGTCACATATGCAGATAGATGGAGATGAAGAACATATGCAAGCAAGCACATCAAGAGTTGGATCATATAGAAGAAATGAAGATGGACCAATATTTGATGAAGAAGCACATCCAGATATACATGAAGAGTGTGAACCAAGAAGATCAACCAGAATGAAGAAGCAACCTACAAGGTATTCATATGATACTTCTTACTTGACTCAGAAAAATTATGCTTACATGGTTAAGGAAGATGAAGAACCTCAAAGCTATGATGAAGCAAAGGGTAAGAGACAATGGGAAGAAGCAATGAAGGAAGAGTTTGATGCACTTGAAGAAAAAAAAACTTGGGAACTTGTTCCAAAGCCTAATGGTAAGAAAGTGATTGGAAATAAATGCGTTTACAAAATTAAGAAGCATGCAGATGGAAGAATAGCCAGATACAAAGCTAGATTGGTGGTTAAAGGCTATGCTCAAACTTTTGGCATAGATTATGATGAGACATTCAATCCTGTGGCAAAGATGTCAACCATAAGGACAATCATTGCCATTGCAGCATCAAAAGGATGGACATTGAGTCAATTGGACATTAAGAATGCATTTTTGAATGGATATATATCAGATGAGGTTTACATGGAGCAACCTCAAGGGTTTGTAGATCACAAGTTTCCAAATTATGTTTGCAGGCTAAGAAGAGCACTTTATGGTTTGAAGCAAGCTCCAAGAGCTTGGAATTATAGACTTGTAAAGTATCTTAATGATCTTGGATATCAAAGTTCAAAGGCAGATGCAAGTTTACTTATCAAAAGAACAGATGAAGGTATGATCTACATTTGTATTTATGTAGATGATATTATAATTACAGGTACTTCAAATGAAGGAATCAAGGAGGTGAAGAAGTTACTTGAGAGAGAATTCAAGATAAGTGATCTAGGAAAATTGTCATATTTTCTTGGAATGGAAATCACTTATGCAGAACATGGCATATATGTATCACAAGAAAGGTATCTTTTGAATCTTCTAAAGAAGTTTAACATGGAGAATTGCAGAGAGGCATCAACACCACTAGAGGTCAATCATAAACTCAGTAGATATGATGGTGCAGAGTTCAAAGACATGAGGAAGTATCAATCTTTAGTGGGAAGTTTAATTTATGCTACATTAACAAGGCCTCATCTTAGTTATGCAGTGGGTGTTCTTTCTCAATTCATGCATTGTCCAAAGGATCCACATTGGATTGCAGGTCAAAGAGTTCTTAGATATATTAAAGGGACTTTGAAAGAAGGATTGTATTATCCTTTTACATCAAATATAAGATTGAGAGCCTATAGTGATTCAGATTGGGCAGGAATTCAGGATGATAGAAGATCTACTCATGGCTACATGATATACATTGGAGATAAACTTGTGAGTTGGTGTTCAAAGAAACAACATACAGTGGCTTTATCATCAACAGAAGCTGAGTACAAAGGACTTGCGGAAGCAGCAAAAGAAGTAATATGGATGCAGACATTATTCAAAAGCTTGGGAATTGATCAAGGTATACCTATCATTTGTGGAGATAATATGAGCTCATTATATCTTGCAGCAAATCCTGTATTTCATGCAAGGACAAAGCACATAGAAATACAATACCATTTTCTCAGAGAAAAGGTAATGGAGAAGGAGATTGAAGTGGTGTACACTTCTACAAAAGATCAGATTGCAGATATTATGACAAAGAGCTTGGATGGAGTGAAGACAAGTAGGTTCAAGGAGATGGCAGGAATAAAAGAGAAAAAGACTATATGAAGAAGTCAATACATGCTAATTAGTGATTGAGGGGGAGCTGTTGGGGCTTCACTCACTAATTAGGCATGGATATATGAAGACATATGAAGAAAGGAAGAAGGAAAGGAGAAGTGAAGAAAAAGCATACAGAAAATTAAGCCTAAGTGAAGGGACAATTTCACTATTGTAAATTAGTGCAAATTAGAGTCTAGTTTTTCATTTGATCTTCAGAACTTACGAGTTCAAGTCTAGGAGAATGTAAACCATAGGTATATAAGTTAATTTGAGATAAAAAACATGTAGAGAGAACTCAATTTTGTAATCTGAGTGAGTAGAGAAAAGTCGTGTCTTTTCTGAGAGAGATGTTCAGGAAAAACTTCTGAGTGTGAGAGAGTTTTCCATGGCTATGAGCAAAATTAGGCTAAGCCAATTTGTACACATCCTCTCTGATATACAAAATATGTTTGTGTAGAAGGATTAAGCCTAATTCCTCTTGTACACTGAGTTCTAAGTGATTTCACATGACTGTGTAAGTTAGTTGACAGTTACAACTTTTCTGGCGCACATTTACCTGAACTTCTTAAGGTCAGATCTCGAAGTATACTGTAAAGTTTTCAGTAAGTGATAGCTCATTTTAAAGCTATTATCTTCAACTACATTTGATCAAAAGATCTTTAAGAAACGGGACGCATACTCAGAGAAATCAGCTTAACAGTGAAGGTATGTCAAATCGATGAAGTCAGTTTTCAGTTTTCAGACATAGTGAAAAGTTTGGAGCAAATTCAGAAGATTTTGAAGTTAGTACTTAAAAGATTTGCTTGTTATGTGTTACTTAACATTAGCAAGAACTTCTCTTAGTAAATGATCAAAGGAATTTGCAAAGATCAAGCTAATACAGGTCAGATTGAAGGTTTGAAGGAAAGGCGCAGATTTCTGTGAAGTGAAATTTTGATTTTCACTAAGCTCAGAGATGAAGACTTACATTAAGAGTGTTGCTAAGCTAATGATGGTATAGATAGATAGATAGATAGATAGATAGATAGATAGATAGATAGATAGATAGAAAGATAGATAGATAGATAGATAGATAGATAGATAGATAGATAGATAGATAAATAGATAGAAAGATAAATAGGCATACATACAGATAGATAGATAGATAGATAGATAGATAGATAGATAGACAGATAGATAGATAGATAGATAGATAGATAGATAGATAGATAGATAGATAGATAGATAGATAGATAGATAGATAGATAGATAGATAGATAGATAGATAGATAGATAGATAGATAGATAGATAGATAGATATATAGATAGATAGATAGATAGATAGATAGATAGATAGATAGATAGATAGATAGATAGATATTGCAACAACTTTTTAAGCCAGCAGACGATACAGAGAAGCCTCGACAATTTTATGTCCCAGAAGATCAGTTGATCACTTATAATTTAGGCAATGAAGATCATCCGCGTCCTATGAAGATAAAGCAAAACTTACCGGAAATATTTCAAGCAGGCTTAATCCAGCTACTCCGAGAATTCTCCGACGTCTTTGCATGGGATTACAAAGATATGAAAGGATTGGACCCGCGTATCTATCAGCACCGAGTCATGATGAAGCCGGAAGCAAAACCGAACAAACAACCCAGCTACCGGATGAATCCAAATTATGCATCACAGGTAAAGGTGGAACTTGATAGGCTACTTAAAGTTGGATTCATTGTACCAGTAGAGCACGCTGAGTGGATCTCACCAATTGTTATCGTCCCGAAAAAGAATAAGCAATTACGAATATGTGTAGATTACCGGAAACTAAACGCAGCTACAGTGCCTGATCCTTTTCCGATCCCTTTTCTCGACACAATGCTTGATAGAGTAGCAGGACATGAAATGTATTCATTTTTAGATGGGTACAGTGGATATAATCAAGTCAGAATGGCTGAACAGGATATACCAAAGACTGCCTTCATTACCAACTGGGGTGTATTTGCTTGTACTGTTATGTGGTTTGGATTGAGAAATGCCCCAAGTACATTTCAAAGATGTATGCAGGAAATATTTTCTCCTTATCTCACCTCTTTTATGCAAGTTTACCTTGACGATTTTTCAATTTTCGGTAAGATGATAGCACATCTGTTCCATTTACGGTGCTGCTTTCAGAAATGCAGAGAATACAGACTCTGTTTAAACCCAAACAAATCTGTGTTTGCGGTTTCATGTGGCAAGCTACTTGGTCACATCGTATCTGCACAAGGTATACAAGTAGATCCAGATAAAATTTCGGCAGTATTAGAAGCCCCGGTGCCCACTACACCGAAGGAAGTTATGCGCTTCATGGGCCAAGTAAGATGGCATGGACGACACCTACGGTGGCTTGCTCATTTAGCAATACCACTGAACAAGCTAATCACCAAGACTCCTCGACAATTTGAGTGGACTCAGGAGTGTCAGATAGCATTTGATCGTTTAAAGAATTTATTAACACAAGTTCCCATCTTACAGCCGCCGGACTGGGATCGCCCATTTCATGTATTTGTTGATGCTTCAGATATAGCAATAGGAAGTGTCTTGATGCAACAAATTGATAAGTGGTTCAGACCAGTGTACTATGCAAGTTGAAGATTAGCCCCTGCCGAGAAGAATTACTATGTAACAGAAAGAGAATGTCTAGGTCTAGTGTAAACTGTCAAGAAATTCAGACATTACTTGTTGGGCCATAAATTTACCTTTCATATAGATCATGTTGCGCTTGTCTATCTAGTTCGGCAACAGCATCTAGGTGGTCGATTAGCACGATGGGTTCTACTTTTACAGGAATTTGACTATGAAGTCATTCATCGGCCAGGCAGTTCACATGCGTTAGCAGATTTCCTCTCCCGCTTAGATTCCGGTGAAGCTCCGGTGGGCATAGATGACACAACCCCGGCTATTTATGTCTCTGAACCAACGAATGATGAAATTACAGACCCATCCACACCATCTACATATTATGATCAGATCCTGACTTTTCTCACTGATGGCTGCCTTCCATCTTAGACTTCTACGGCAATACACAGGAAAGTTGCAGTTTTCAGCCGTCGATTTCGCTTGATTGCTGGAGAATTATACTATGTGGATCATTCTAGAATTTTACTTCGATGTATTCCACCACATGAAGTTAACTCAGTTATTACTTTAGCTCACTCAACTCCTTCCGGTGGTCATTTTGCTGCAGACTTAACACACCGAAAAATTCTGCAAAGTGGTCTTTGGTGGCCAACTATGCACAGAGATATATCACAGTTTGTCAAACAATGTGATACTTGTCAAAGATCTGGACAGCCCTTACAACATCATCTTTTCCCTCTGCAACCCATCTTACCATTGGAACCTTTCCAGAAGTGGGGTTTAGATTTTATCGGTCTGATTACACCTTCAGCTGTCTTCAGTAACAATCGTTACATACTGACCTGTACAGACTATGCAACCAGATGGGCAGAAGCCTGGGCTTTACGGTCTGCTACAGCTGTTGCGGTAGCAAAGTGTCTGCTAACCGATATCTTTCCACGTTTTGGTTTACCACTGGAACTTTTTTCAGATCAAGGCACTCATTTTGTAAACAATTTAATGAAGGCACTTACACAGTCATTCTAGGTCATGCATAAGTTTAGTTCTCCCTATTATCCTCGTGCTAATGGTTTGGCCGAAAGTACAAACAAAGCTCTGCTGAATATGCTTCGAAAATTGATCATGGAAGCACTGGAAAGATGGGATCAACTGCTACCTGCAGTGTTATGGGCATATCGAACTACATACAAGGTAACAATAGGATTAACACCTTTCAAAATAACTTACGGATTGGAAGCAATAGCACCAATGGAGATAGTTATACCAAGTTTACGAGTAGTAATCGCTCAGAAACTGCTACCGGAAGACTCACTGTCATTTTGGTTGGATACACTTAGAGAGTTAGACGAACAACGATGGCACAACTTTTTAACTATGCAGGAAGTACAACTAAGACAGGCTCGGACACATGATCGACACTTGAAAACTCCAGTCTTTACGGTGGGACAACTTGTCCTTTTTTATAACGCAAAGTCGAATCGGTCTGCTGGTAAATTCAAATTACGCTGGTATGGCCCTTATCGGATTTCAGAACAAGTGGGCCCAACAACTTTTTGGTTGACTACGTTGATCGGAAATCCTCTTCCGAAAGTAATCAACGGTTCGAAGCTGCGGCCATACCAACACGCATCTAACCTGCACTGAAACGTTTTTCGGTGGGCCACGTCGTTTGGCGCTCACTTTTCTTTCCTTTTCTTTTCCTTCTTTTATTTTTGGGTACTTAATAATATAAGTCTGTAAATATCCGCGTTTTGAACAATATTTATGACTAAAGCCGCCCTGCCCCTTCGAGCTCTTCATGCATGCATACCGAAGTTAAGAATTATCATCCCCCTGCCGCGTGATTATTACTGTTTTTTATTACTCTTTGCTACAGCACCACTACATAACCTTTTCCAGTTCGCCGAAAAATGCTATTGTGTTTATGTGATTGTGCTTTGTGTTTTCACTGTGCTCTGTGTACCTGTTTTCGATGTCTTCGTGTGCGCCATGGAAGCCTTGGCTAATTACGCCACTTTTCGTGACGGTCTCCCTACCGAGGTAGGAGAGTACCTACGCATACGTGGGTTGGCAAACTTCGCTGAACTGCCTTGGCATTCAGTGGAGTCCCACCCATTCTTCGCCAACATCATCTCCGCCATAGCCAACACACCCGCCAATGAGCAACGATGGGCTATCACTTCCTTACCCTCCCGAACACTTATCACATTGCAAGCCTTTGCAGAAGCTTTTAGACTCCCGTCGCAAGGCCGAGAAAATGGCCCAAGCCTGACAGTTGCTCGTATGAGTAAACTATTTCCCAAACATTCGTCTAACGAGTATGCAATCCTCTGCCAACCAGAACCCGAACGATCAGCCCTTCAATTTTTAGTAGCCATACTCAACCTCCAAAAACGCACATATGGAATATCCTGCCCTTTCTACTCCGCCATAGAACTAGCTGCACGAGAACCAGTGAACTTCGCCTCTTTCTTCTTTCACCGCATCCACAAGGAATGCGTAGCTATCATGAAACAAGTAAACAAGGGAGGTACGAGGAGATCCAGACTACCCCACATCATCTCATTTCTCTTTCTGGCCATACTCACAGCGTAACCACCACCCAGGGGACCAGTTCTGCGACACGAAGAGTCAATACAACTATGGGACGACGAGGGGAGGAAGAAGACGAGGAAGAATTAAATCAACTATTTCAAAGAAAAAGAATAAGGATTAGCTCTTCTGAAAGCGAAGCACAAGGATCTGCCGGAGGAAACAATGAGGGCAACGAAGAAGAGGATAAGCAAGAAGAAGAAACATTCCACGACACCACAACCTCCATGCAAAATGAATCATCTGCGCAATCTTCCCAAGAGCAACAACAAGAAAATCGTATTGAAGCAGAAACAGCAAAACAGCCATCTGAAGAAGACCAACACATAGATGAAGAACAAGTGGCTAAAGAAGCACTTGAAAGACTGCTTAAAGCAGTTGAGTCTGTAGCCGAAGACACTGCACAGCAAAACATAGATCAGGTAACCCAAACTCACACCGTCATTCCCACTCCCCCACCTGAACCACCCATCGATCCCATTATCCCTATCCAGCCCAACCACCCCAATGAAGCCACAGCCTCTTCTCCATCATCACCCAACTACTCTCCATCAAAGTCCCAACAACTCCTCACGCCATCCTCGTCCCAACCTCATCATCCTCCTCAACTCCCATCCATCCCCATATTCTCAGAGTTAGAATCAATGGGTCAGCTTCTAATAACTTTATCACAACAACTACCACAACAATTGAAGCAAATCACAGATACGGTTCGAGAAGACTTCCAACACAAATTGGAAATAATGGAGGCAGATATCACTCCCCTCCAGGAGGAACTACAGACTGTAAAAGCGGAAAACCATGCACTTCAAGAACAGGATCAAATTACAACTCAACAAGATGAAGCCCAGGCAACAACAAAAGAGAAGGAAGAGCTGTTACTAATTGCCGATGCAGAAATAATCAAACTGAAGCAAGATATCCAGGACAAGGAAGATGCACGGATCACCTTAGGCAACTTACTCGATGAAACCAGGAAGCAATTACAAGAACTGGTGCAGCAGAATCAAGAACAGCAGTTGCAGCAAAAAAGAACAGAAGAAGAACTGCATAGAACCAACGATAATCTGAAAGATGTAAATAATATGCTCAAGCACTACCTAACAAAGGAAGGCCAGACACAGAAGCTTGTTGCAAATCTCAAACGAGAGAAGGACTCATACAACAAAACTATAGATTTTCAAGTTCAGGAGATAGAGAGGCGCGAAAACCAACTGGCAAACATTAAAGAAAGAGTAGAGAAGATGGAGCAACAACTCGAGGAAATGAAGACGTCTAGAGATGCTGCATTAGCCAATGAATTTTATCTGCAAGAAGCATTTTTGCAAACACAGGCAAAGATTCTGCTCATCGAAGCCATCGCTCTTAGCTCTGTTAGAATAGATGTGCAACTAGTAGAACCAGATACCCTTAAACAAATGTTAGAAACACTTAAGAAAAAGATCGCCCGAACTTTTAGACTAGCACGGAATATGTATTTAGAAGGAATAATTGACGAACAGTAATTTTGTAAACTTGCGGGTTCAAGTCCACCGTGCGTGCGAGAGTGTTAGTCGGCCGCCGGAGTGGGACAGATGTAACGGAAATCTTTGTAAAACACGCACGAAAGGTTGTTACGCGCATATTTGTAAATCTTTATAAAGCAATGAAAAGAAGCGCTCCAGTGTGTGTGGGATTTGAGCCTATTGTTGTGTTATCGCCAGACTGTTCGTCTGGTTGTCTGTCTGAATGTTGATGTAGTGTTTGTTTTGGCATAATCTCTATGTTCGAAGTCTTGTTCGTATCAGGCTTTGTCTATCGTTTGTTGTCCATCGTCGATCTCGGTTCTGTTGATAAACTTCATAGTGGTCGAGAGATAACTATGCTATCATTCTGAACGTTACTGTGTAACGATTGAAGTAACTCAGAGTACCATAGCCATCTTCCTCATAGACTAATGGTACTATGCGTATCTGTGTTTCTTACCTAGTGAACCCCGTTAAGGTGGTGAGTTTCATTACTGTTGTCTGAATAAGTTGTTTATGCCTCTCCGTGGGATTGTGCTAGCGTCCTATGTATTACGGATCCTTGAAAGTTGTTTCTTCAAGAATTGATGAAATCCGAGCAACTGTGTTAATATTCTGATAGTCAGATCTGTGCTGTGTTGTTGTAGTGTTGGGAACTGTCTGCCTGCGGCAAGGTTAAGTACAGTAAGGATCTGCTAAGTTGAGTATTGGACCTCTAGTACTGTGTGCTGAACCCTCAAGTTCTCTGTGTTACGATGTTGTTTGATCTTGATACCCGTTCTGTGAAGTTGCTAGAATACTCTTGTTCTGGCATTTCCAATAAGTTTATGTGTAGATGCAATATGGCATCTTAGTGCATTTGGTACGTTTGGTTGAGCTAAGACTGTGACAGTAAATTCTAAGTATGGTACGCTGATAGAGCTCTCAGCAGTAGTACAGTGCGGGGTGTGAACAGTACTTTTGGAAACTAAGTACAGGGCCTCTGTCTAACAGACCCCTACCACTCCCAAGAACCCCCCAAGAGTCGGTTAAACGCCCTTCTGATAGTTAGAACGAAGCGGTTTAACATTTTAACACTTAACACACCTCTCTCTCTCACACACACACACACACGCACACCACCTTTCATAAGCATTCCCAAAAGTGAGAATAAATTTCTATTGTCAAATTATGTGCATTGTTTCTCTCAACACAAAAATTATTGCCTTACTCATACATGCATTTAGGGTCACCCGTTCCTTCATCTTCTATCATATGCACCTTTACAGCCTTGTACTGTTATGCTGTTGTGAGAAACCATATGCACATGGAACAAACCATATGCACATGGATGAACAATGCATTCTTACCTCTGTTCAGCTCGAATGCACCCATAGAAAAACGTTTTCTAGAACCTCCACTTCCATTTCAAGGTGCATTTACGGAAATGTAAACATAAATACAAAGTGTTGTATCACTATGAATGTGCTATGCAATGAGGTTAATACATCTAGGCTGTAGGCAAACATCATCAATGCCTATCCATACCTCCTTGTTGTCTCCTTTTCTTCAACATTCAGTATGAGTGTAGCATGAGCAGCAAAAAAGATTTATGTTAACCTCAGAAACTCACCCGCTAAAGGTTCTACAGAGCAAGAGCAACTTGTATGTCTTAGTCACAAAGCAAGGGGTTCAGTATAATCTTGTGTATGTTTGAACTAGAATCGTACATCTTTACTCGGAGAAATCCTGTTAATGAAGACATTTGTAACCATGCTTTGTGACATATATTCTACTGTCGTCACTAGGTGGGGGAGGAAAAGAAAATTAGGCGTATGCATCTACAAGAATTTCAGTGATAGGTCTGCAGCTTACAACCATCACAACTAGAAAATCTAACTTAAGGAGAAGCCTGTTGCATACCAGTCACTACGGATCTATTGGTTTCCTCTGTTGATAGGGTGATCACTCGCGGAATTGAAGGAGGATTTACATCAGCAATACCTTGAAATTATGTGCATGTCAGATCCTCCTTACACTGGGGTGTATTTTGTTGCCCACATTGTATCTGAAGTCGGCCCTTTGTTGGCCTTCAACCATACTTTCGCGCAATCGACCTTCCGAATCCCCCCCTTTTGGAACACTGAACAAGTGGGTGTCCTTGGGCCTTCAACTCCCCATGTCACCTGCTGAGAAGGAACAAGCAGCAAAAAGGAATGCCTCCTCCCAACTTCTCCCAAGGATCCCTTTTGTAGCCGACAGCCCAACAGGACCCGAACAAACAAAGAAGAGAACTTCCAAAGAAATCCTCCTCCTCAAGTACTTTTTTCCCAGGTCCCCTTCCTCACCCACCAAGGCCCCAAAAAACTACTTCATTCTTCCCCGAGTATGCCGAACCACCCTGTACACTTGTACCCTTCTCTAAGCTACATAGAGCACTCCTGAGTGCAACTCCAGCCTTCCGTCCCCCCCTTTTGATGCATGCCACACCCACGAGAATAGAGGTCTCCACTTCCAGAGCTCTTCATTTTCCTCCCAAACCCTTCAAGTAGAAAAGCAAGAGCACCCACACCCTTCGACACCACAAGCACCGATAGAACAACCCCTCTTTTTTCCTTCTCTTCGACTTCCCTTAGCTCACGGAAAAGAACCTCCAAAAAAGGCCCCCCCAAAGTGATATTGTTTCCTGTTGATGCTTCCCTACAGGGTCATTGCGAGTCTCCCACCTTCTACTTCTTGTTTTTCACCCCCAACAGCCTCTCCTCCTCCTAAGCCACACTAAGCACTCGAAACAAGTCTTCCACCAGAAAAACGATGACCTTCTTTTCCCTCTCCCACGTAGCTGCATTTTCTCGCTTCGCAGCCACCAAAGCAAACGAAGAATCGCTGATGATTGATGACTCCAAGAGGGACCCTGGCTCATAGGCACAGTCCTCGTCCCCTTTGTCCCTTCTGCTCCTCACTCTGCTTCTATTCGACAAGATGCTCCTCCTCAGAGTCGGCTAGGTTCTAACCAACCAGAAAGAGACAGAGACAAGATCGCCCCCTGTGAGGATATATCGCCCTCGCTGCCACACAATTCATGTAGAAAAAACAACAAAGAAAAACTTCCTCTGTTCTGCACACAAAACAGAAAGTGGACAGATTGTCTCACAAAAAAATGGAAATTTGCATAGGGTTCTACATAGAATCTGCCCCTTTTTATCACTATCCTGAAAGATGCGAGTGATTTTCCCTTGTCCAGCAGTGCCTTTGTTATACCACCAATATTAACCCATGGTGCAAGATCTTCATAAATATATCTGAAGTAGAAAGGACAGACACATTGATTCCCTAGAGTATCATTTGCAACATTTGCTTTCAAAGTACTTTGATTGTATGAAGCCACAGATTCACATGTTGAAATTCCACATTGATATGATGGCCATGTCTCAATAGTGAGTGCATGCTAGAAACGAGCATCCATCCATTTGACAGTGCTATTAGATCCACAATCTTTATACCATACAGTTGGATCATTCGCTGGAGTAGGCAATGGCAAGGACTAGAAAAGAGAAAAAGAAGCCGACATTGCATTTGCTGGTGATAGATCCCCTACAACGCTGAATGATGTCACGACGGGGTGGAAACGACAACATTCTTGGTTTTTAAAGCACCCAAATACTTCCCATCAAACACCTAATCAACTCTTCAAGTACTTGCAATCAAACATATTCTCGTGCCAAATAGAAACATATTAGTGCATAAAAAGCCAACCATTTCCTGAGCTAACATACTCCCCTCTTCTGCTCGCAAAGTCATCCTCGATGAGCCAAATTGTTCCTGCATCCCTGTATACCCACATCAAGTCATCCAAACATTTCCATATATTAATTACATGTTCCATTCTTTTCCTAACGAGGTACTTGCAATCATGCACCAACATCGATTAATATCAAAATCAATCACATTACTTACCGACCTCATATACTTTCTTGCATCTTCAACTGTCATGTCCTTCACGTGTGCAAACTCATCAAAAGCATTAGACCACTTTTCATCAAAACACAAATATACATCAAAACAACCAGAACCAACACATCATGAATCCGCATCACACATGCATGCTCGTCACACACAACATACATACATGCAAGCACCACATCCGCTCTTCCTTTCCACTACTCTTTTTCCGTCTATACATTCACTTGCCTAAGTTCTTTTCCATTTCCACTCAAATCCCCTTTCCCATTTTCCATGCCCCTTCTACGTAAGGTTTCTACTACCCGCTTTCCTTTTCATCGACTCTTTGCTTTTGTTTTTTTTTTTGCTTTTCCACTACATGCCATGCTAGGTCACCACCACACCTCCTGAATTGATGACAAGTGGCAAAGACCACTCAAGCCTAACACGAGCTCACTCCGACAAGATTGCTCATTGTCAATGCAATTCCGGACTTCACAAGTCGTTGCACCACCTAAGAGCCAAACTGAACACTTCCCAAAGGTTTGCAGACAAACAAGGTACCTAGCACGATTGGATCCCTCAAGTCCAGGTCTTCCACAGACACATCGAAGCCAAAATCCTAGCCGAGCTTAAGAATCGATTCGACATGCCTCATCAGGAGTCCACACATTCCGAGATCCCCACAACACATACACACATTCCCATGTGAGCATCATGCTCTCTCACCTCTCTTCTGTCCCCCCTCGAGCGAGGAATGTTTTTCCATTTTTTCTTTTTTTTTTCATTTATTAATTTATTTATATTTACTCACACAAGCCGGCCTAAGTTGAAGCTGGATGCGACTCGTGGACTCGACCACCAGATCGAGTTTGTTCCACCCATCTACCAACCCAACGTAGCGTGCGACGCACAGACTGCTAGCCCTATGCAAAACCGACGTCGGTTCGTGGCTTTGACCACCCGGCCAAAGTGGTTCCATCCACCTATCGGCCCACATAGGCACGTAGCCACACACACACGTACACAAACATACAGATTTCTTTTTCTTTTTTTTTCTTCCAAGATCCCAAGAATTAGGAGACAAAAGAAAGGGCCTTTTTCCCAACCATCCCAATCTACACTCTATAGTCAACTCTTTCTCTTAAGACCCACACATACTAACCATCTCATCAATTTGCAACCTCAGAAAGTGCCACTTCATCTCTTACGTTTGCAACACAACTCGATTTGTCCATCCTCACATCTCAAACTTGCAATCTTAGTGAAGCAAACCCTGGTCAGACCTAAGCTATCCTTGCCCATGGCATACCTAGTCAAACATATACTACCATGAATCCACTTTTCTTTTTCTCTCAAGTTTTTCACTCAATCTTTTCCAATTCTTAAGCTTTTCACTCCCTAAATAAACTCTTCCCTCCAATTGTATTCTTTCTCGATTTTTCTATTTCTCACTCTTCTTCTACTTTTTTCATCACTCTCATCTCTTCGACTCACATTTGACCTCCTCAGTCATCACCTCATCTTCGTCTATTCTCTTCATTGTTTCTATCGACTTCCTCATTCATCCCTCTTGATAACCCATTGCTTGCAAACACTAGATAGGATCCCACCCCTTTTCAAGCTTCATCTCTCCCTTCTTCAAAGTCCACCCCTTGTCCTAACTTCTACTCAAATCCACCCCATTCTTAACCTCCCTAAAACCACCCCTAACCAAAGAATCCTCGCCTCACAAGACCTCTCATGTATATGCCTTACAAACTCGATCCATCCTACTCTAGTGTTGCAACACCAACACGCCATTGAAGAGAAGGCAGACTCATCAACTTCTCATCAATATCCTTAATCCTCTTTTTATTTTCACTGGACATTCTAACATCCATATCACTTCACTTTCCTCAGCTCATAACTCCCTACAAATGCTCGTCTACTTCAAAGTGCTCATCTTTCTCAAAACAAGGGTTCATATGACACAACCACGTATATCTCAATGTCTTCTTTTCCAAGTTGCTAACTACATCATGTGGATCATGACATTTTTGCTCACATTTTGCTACACCCTTATGTTCTCTCTCTATCTCCTCATACAAAACATTCACCCATTTTGAAAACTTGTCCTTTGTTGTGACCCCTTGATCCATTGTCAGAGCATCTGCCTCATCAATTTCTTTGTCACCCTTCCTTATTTCCTTCTCGTTATGATCCATTTATTTACCATGGATCCTTGAGTTTCCTTTTCTTTCCTCTTTGCGATCATCTATTGTGCCCGGACGTCCTTTCCCAAAGTCTCTAGTTTCACTTTTCTCAAGGATCCACTTCATTGCCGATGTTGTCTTGCTTACTTTGCTAGTATGTGCTTTTTTGGTAATTTTCTTTCTCGTCTCAATTCCATTTTCCTTTCCTTTTTGACTCACCACCACTCGCTCTCCACTAACTTTTTCTCTAATACTTAATTTCTTTTTAGTCCTACATTCTTTGTTCTCATCATGTCGCGAACCCAATCTCTCTTCTTTTCCTTTTGATGTTCTTTTGTCTATTTTTGTCATCTCAAAAGTTTGTAACCTTTCCATCAATGCTTCAACTTTTCTTTCTAATTCTTCACGTTTCTCTATTTCACTCACTATTTTCTCTCTTTGGATTTTTCGATCAATTTCCCATCTCTTGGCTCTCAAAATCCTTCATTTTCCTTCACTAATTGATCTATCCTTTTATTTTCCTTATCCCTTATGTCTTGTGTATCCTTAAACCACTCATGAGCCACTCTCTCTACTTCCTTCACTTTTTCTACTTATTGTATCTTGTTTGTCTTTTCTTGTGCCAACTCGCTCTCTAGGTGGGAAACTACATCTCTTAGCTTCTCGAGCTCGCATTCTAATTTTTGCACTTTGCATTGCAATCCCACATTCTTTAAGGCTTCACATTCTACTTCAACAACAATTTGAGACATTATGATTTCATCATTCTTATGCTCATCTTTATCCCTTGCATGCATGGGTTCTTGCTTCTTGGGCTTCCCATCTCCACCCGTTCTTCCTTCGGATCTAATTATTTGAGCTCAAGGTATCACTCCTACCTCAAGAACATCCTGATTGACAATAATTTTTCTTTGTGGCTTTGATTGCACTTTGGATCTACACTCCTTGGGAAATTCAACTTTCATAAAGTTTGGACTAAGACAAGGATCTATGGATACATCACCATTAGTGGATTCTGACACATTTGTAGTGTTCTCATCCTTTAGATGTTCCCTTATCCTATCATATTCATAAGGGCATCACTCCCCAATCCTTGTAAACTTGGTCATTCTCTAGCCATATGTCCCCTTTGATTGCAAGTCCAACAGCCTAATCCCCTTGAGTCAAATTGCACTTTTGTATATGTGGTCGTGGATTCCGGTTCATTCTTTTCAGTATTCCATCTTCTTGATGGGTGGAAGTACACCACCATTCCAACCATTAGCACCACATATCCTCTTTCTTTGCCATTCACCATTTGGTTGTAGTGTACTCGATTCTTGAGAAGAGTCGAATGCTCTCACATTCATTGGGAAACTGAGTTCACTCTTGCAATGTTGTCAGCTTTTAGCTTGTCCATGAGCTCCAATACCTTCTCCTCAGTGATCTCAACTATCTTAGAGCTCTCTTGGTTTTCTCCTAGGCCTCTTGAATGTGCACTCAATCTATCTCTATGCATTTGAAGCACATATTGGACCTCTTCCCAAACCCTCGTGTCATGCTTTGCCTCTTCCAAACTAGCTTGCCTCTTTAGCCTAATATATTCCTCAACTTTTTCACCGTGAAGGCCTACTAAGAACCATCTCTTCAAAGTTTCTCTATCAGATGCACTATTTCCCAACTTCCTCACTATGGTATCCATTCGATCAATATAGCTATCGATACTATCATTGGCCCCTTGTCATAAGTGGTCTAATTTCTCTGCTAGTTTCCCTTCAAAACCCAAACCTCTAAACTTCCTCAAGAAATTAGTTTTCAGAACTTCGTAAGTCGGTCTCTCTTGCACACCCAAGTTTGCATACCATTCACTTGCACCACCTCTCAATGTTGCAAGAATGATACACAATTTCCTACCCTCATCCATAATCTCATGCGCACCACATATCACCTCAAATAATTGAATGTGGGCATCGGGAACTTCATTGAAGGAGCCTAGAAAGCATGGAAAGTTGCCAAGAGGAGTTTCGTGTCTCTGATCCATAATTTTCAATTCAGATAGTTAGTCATACCTTGCTGTTGGAGGCTTCTTCTTACCTTGACTTCAAGCTATTGGTTTGGGAGCTATACTCCACCTTGTTTGAGGTTTTTTGTTTCTAAAGCATGCTACTCAGAGTCTACTTTCAGAATATATGATTAGTTTTGTCAAATTCTTCTCAAAGAGTTTCTGGTAATCATTTTGCTACAGTGACCTATTTCTATTTTTTGGAAAGTTTGGTGGAAAGTTTGTTTATGAAGTTTGGAAATATTTGGTTGATGTTTTAACGATCTTGAGAGTCTCATCATGTTTCATTGTGTTCTTTGATGTTGACTTCTTCCAATCGTGACATAGATGCTATCTGAACTGCAACGCTCTCATCATGGGTTGTAGCAACCTTCTCCAACCTTTGCATCCATTCAGGCGCTTAGATCTCAATCGTGTCCATTCCTTCTTCTGTTTGCTTACCTCCGGGTGTTGGCACGGGAACATATGGGTCTTCAAATATCTCCTCCACTTGAATTGGCACTAAGTCTTCAGGTTCTGGTTCCGCCAGGGGAGAGGGTTGACTTTCGTATTGAAGAACTTTACTTCGTAGTACTTCTAGTTCTGCTCTGAGTTCTGCGACTTCTTCTGAAGTGTCGACTGCTGTTGTGACCTTGCTTGGTGACTCCTGCTGAGTTGCGAGTTGCTTTAGTAGATCATCTCTTTCTCTTTCTAATGCTGCGTGGGCTTCCAGGAGGTCGGCAGGGGTTTCCAAGATGATTTGCAAATTTCCAGATGGGATAGCCTTGAAATTCTCTGGGTCGATTTCCTGTGGTGAACCCTCCATTGCTGCTTCCAAGTTTTCTTCATTCTGTTTCTGCAGTCTCTTATTCTCTTCGAGTGCTGCGGACATGTGCTTCCGTAGTAAGGCAAGATTGCATCGAAGCTTGAGATTATCTGTGATCTGAGCATGTAACATGTCGTCGAGTTGTTGTTTTTTTTAGTATCTGACTGGGGTGGATTGGCGATTAATTGATCATGTTGTGCTTGTAATGTAGTATACTGCTATTGTAATAGCCGCTTCTCCTTCTCTAATTCAATGAATCTTGCTTGGAGCTATTCATGGCTTCTGAAGAGACTCGTATGTTGTGCGTCTAGGTGCTGGTAATGCTGTTGCAGTTGAGACATACATTGGTACATATTATTAAATACATTATTAATGGGAGTGGATGCAGGAAAGATGTTGAATGCAGAGGGGAAGAGAAAAGGGAATGGGAGCGTGTATGCTGTGCTTGAAAAGGGTGAAGTTGGTGGTGGGGGAATGGGAGATTGTGGACGTATGGGGGGAGGGAGAGGTGCAGAGGTGGGTGATATGTCCATGAGACCAAAAGTGGATGCGGTCATGGGAGTGATTGTGAACATGGGAATTGTGGGTGCGGTGATGGTGGTGAAGGTGTAAAGTGGTGTGTGTAGTTGTGAATATGAACCGCCAGAAAGTGTGATCGGGGGAACGGGGTTTTCCGTGGCTATAGTTAGAATTATAGAGTCAGTAGTAGTGTAAACAAGAGAGGTGGAGATCGGTTGTGTAGGTTGTGTGGGTTGACTAATGGTCTGTGCTTCAGTGTGGGAAGTGGACCCTGGGGCTGTGACGGTAGTGGTTACACTGGTAGTGGGAGGTGAAGGTGGTGGAGTTGGAGGGAGAGGGGGTAAGGGGGGTGATGGGGGTGCACTGGATGTGTGGGCTTCCTTAGTGTCAAGAATGGTATGAGCAGTGCCAGTGGTCGTGGATGTAGTGCCCTGGGGTTCTGACACTAATACATTCATTTGTTTTCTTGATCGAGGGGGGCGTCTGCCGTATCTTCGCTATGATCTTCTCGAGTGTGCAAGAGCTGTATGCACCGTCTCAGGTACCCCCAATGCATCAGATATCATGTCAAGGGTTGCTCGATATTGCTCATCCACACCTTCCTCCTCAAGGATTTGATTCATGAGGGCTTTTCCTACTGCCAAGGACAGTTTGTGTTGTTCTTGAACTCGGTTGATAGTATCATACAACTTTTTCAATTGCTTCGTATAAGCCAGGGCACCCTCAAGTTCTTGTAGAACTTCCTGCTCATATTCCTGCTCTTCTTCGTCGGACAGTCCCTCTTGTTCGTCCTCTTGTTCTTCTTCTTCATCATCCTGCACTTCGACTACGACTGGTTGAACTGGGTGGGGTTGGTCTATGACTGTCTGCTGCCCGCTTGCCTGCTCTGCCTCCACTTCTAAATTTGTAGCATTGATTATTCTAGCTACCTCTTCATTAGTTAGATCTTCCAATGTAAAGCCGTGAGGAAACTCTAAGTCGGTCGCTGTTGACCTAAGTACCAACTTAGGGACTTGCGGAGAAAGAGACTATACCTCAATCCCCTCTCAAGTGCATATAGTGGGGATACACGCTTTTAATTATCAATCCAAAGAGTATACAAACCTAGCCGAGTGTATGAGGACATGCAATCATGTAATGATCAATGCAAATGAACTACTCAAAGAGTGTAAACAAGGCAAAGACTTATCCAAACAAGCTTCAACTGTCGGTCATGGCGAAACGATACTTGGTGCAGCAGCCGTCAGTATTTTGGACTTTTCTCCCAACTCCGAGCTCCAAATATAGCGAATAGCATATGCGTTTCGAAGCTCTCGAGAAGACGCATCAATGGCAGTGGTTTCACTCAATTCTAATGCTCCTACTTCAAGTTATGAGCAAAATACTGAGTCGCGGGAAATACTTTCCTACACTTCAACACTTCCTACACTTCGCACACACCTTACCTACAACAAATAAACACTTTCATGGATAGACAACACTCTCAAGCACTCTTTCCAAGCAATACACATGCATACAAGCTCACAGAGAAGAAGATACAGAGTGAAGAAGACACAAATTCGAATTTCTGTGCTCTCTATTCTCACAATGGCAAAAAGTTCTTTACAAAGAGTCACATTTGACTTATATACTTGTGCCCTAAAAATGGTCCTTTCACACAAGAGACCGGCACTTTATTCACTAAAAGACTAATTTCCTACTATTTTACATGGGTAAATCTCCAATCTTCTGCGGGGATGCATCTAGAGGACTCTTCTAGTGCCTTTACAACGGAAAATATATTACAAGAATGGTTATGATACAAAAATATGATGTCCAAATCAGAAAAATTTTGGGGCCCATCTTTTTCTCTGCTTTGTGCTCTTTTTAGCTCTGCAACACTCTCCCCCTCTTCGTCTCTGTCGTCCCTTGACAGGCTTTAGCTTTTCGTCGGCTGATTGCTCCGTTCTCCGCACGCTACCCTTGGTCGGTTTTGTCTGTAGTTAAACAGACATGCAGCTTTGATGGCCTGTTCTTGATTCAAGCTCTACTACACTAGAGCCTGCTGCATTTGTCTTGCCTGTTTATTTGGGTTGCCACGCACGCCACCAGTGACTAGGAATGTGCTGTTCTTAGTCACCCTCTTAAACTTTTCAGCCTCTACCCCTTTCTAACTTTTGGTCCTCTGATTTGTCCTGGTTGCACACATCTGACCCTGTTGTATTGCTTTGAGCATGTTTGCTTTTCCTTGGTGTGTGTGCCCCTGCGGGGCTCTGTGCAGAGATATGTCTTCGGATATTTCTATTTAGTGAAGCTGCTTCTTTCGTTGCCTTCTTCTTTTCTTCTTTTTACTCGACTCTCCCTCAACACTGCCCCCCTCCTGGACTCTGTCGTCCCCGACAGGCTTTAATAAGCGATGGGCATATGTTTTATATACTCTTTGCTCTGTATCATTCAGCAGATTGGCTTCACGTATCATGAGTTGTTTCCATTGTTCTGCCTTCACACCGTCATTGGGTGGCTGTCTGTGATCTGCGAAGAAGCTAAGTTCATATGCCACTAATCTGGCATTTAAATTTGACGACATCTTCAAAAAGATTTCTGAATCAATCTCAAAAAATCCTGTAAAGAAAGCTTCTTCAAAAGTCTGCATATATATACTTGGCAAGAACATCAATCTTGAATAATAAGCCATTATTGTTGGGCGGCTAGGCATAACTGATAGATCAAAAATAAGGATTTCTGTGCTTTGATTAATTCCGATGAAATTCAAAAAGGTGTAGGCCGCATGCTTGAAGACTTTGAGTACCGTAAGTATCATACTAAGTATCTTATTGGTCATTTTGACAGTTAAGTCAGGTACTGTCATATAATTCTGCAGCCAAAATTCGATGGTTTTGACCATATAATCCTCCGTTGGCAAGTAATTATGTGGTGGGCTTGGTAGTAGCGGATAATTCAGCCATTGATTATATTGCGCCATTTCTTTGCAAATCCAAAAATTCTCTGGCATCCCTTCTTCGTGGTATAGGACAAAATGAAGGGTTTACCTGTGATGAATATGGTGCAGCTTGCCAATGCACCCGTAGTGTGGGATGTTTCTCCAAAAATTTTCTTCTCCAGATCGGTTGTGCAACTTCGAACTCTTCTTGCTTGTATGTGAATGTGTCTTGTTTAAAATTGAGTTGCTCATCTGGACTCTTCTTTGTAATCTTCTTTATATATCGTCTTGTTTTCTCTTTCAATAGTCCGTATGGAATATTGAAAGGCTTCATTATCTTGTCCAGGTCTTTACCTTTGATCTTTGCCTCTTTCATCACCTTAATGACTTCATTTTCAAAATTCTCCGTCAATCAGGACACCACTAGTGCCCGTTCCTTCTCACTTGTTTCTGCAGTGTATGGCATTGGATGATCATCATGTATATCCGCCATCTGCTCACGCATTGGAGAATTATAGATCGGGTGAGATAGAGGACTTACCTCTACCTCGTCAGTAGGATTTTCCTTATCTGGCACTACTGGTGTCCCGATCGGTTCTTTCTCTTTTATCTGAGTCTTTAATTGTGCTATGCATTCATCTTTATCTTTTACTTCTTGCATGGCTGCCCTGAGTGCTTCTTTTGCTGCAAGTAACTCATTTCTGATTTCAGCCACATTATCCATGTTCTCACTGTAGCTTGTGGCCAGTTTTCCATGTGCTATATTTAACTGCTTGTTTAGTTCACATATTTCCTGAGTGTACTTCCGTTCTGATTCTTCTCTTACTTCTTGCTCTTGTCGCAGCAAATCTGCATGTTGTGCTATCTGCTCTCTTAATTCTTTTTCTTTGATTTTTGAGGATTCCTGTTGCTCGATTGGTTGATCATATATTAATGATTTCATTAATTCCTTATTCCTGCTTCTCAATGTGTCATTTTCTTCCATATATACTTTTAGCTGTGTCCCGAGCAACGTACTTCTAGTTCTCATTCTTTCTTTGTCCGCCTCGCTTGCATCATATAATCTCTGTAAATTTGCGAGCTGTGCTTGGAGTTGGTGATGCTGAGTGATTAATGATTCGTATTGTGTTTTTGTTTCGAGCAACTCATTGCTTTTGACCTTTATCTCTTTTTGTGCCTGGATGAGTTGTGATGACAGTTGTTCGCTCATTATCTGGAATTGACTTTTTTCTTGCATGGCCCTATCATAATCTGCATCTATTTCCATCATCTGTTGTTGGGTATCCATCGCTGTCTGAATCATTTGCTTGACTACCGGCTTCAGCTGAGTGACATCCACATTCAGCCATGTTTTTGGAATGCTTGGTTCTTCGCCGGTTGTGACATCTTTGCCCTGAGCCACATGTAATGTATTGTCATGGGGCTGCCTAATTTGAAGTTGGATCCTTGGCTCAGCCACCATGTCTTCTTTGTTTCCTTGAGGTGTATCATCAGGTACCTCAATTACAATTGGTTCTTTAGTATGTAGCTCCTCCGAATCCACGTTCCCTGGAGTTTGTACTTCCTCTTTGATAGGTGGTTGGGCATATGTGACACCGGTTGTAGCTTCCTTAATGATTATCTTTGTAGTATCATTCAATTGAATGACATGCTCGGGTATATCAGAATCTTCCACTCTCCTTCCCTTTTCTTCGTGGTTGTCCGGTGTCACTTCGGCCTGATTGATTTCATTCCATTCTTCTTCTTGAGTATTTGTCCGTATATCAGTATCCACAGTGTCTTTTTCAGGACTGGATTCCGTATTGGTACTAGAATCATCTATGCCCAGCTCTTTGTATCTTCCAGCTTGTTTAGGAGTCTTCTCTGTACTCTGTTGTAGTTTCTCTTGACTCGCCTGTCTATAATGATGACCTTGAATATTCAAGTTTACCTGCCCTTGCATATATTGATGGGTCTCTTTGAGGGCAGCGGAAAGATCTCTCCTAGTAATAGGCATTTGAGCCGTCGTGATCTTCGGTAACACATGTGTTCTCTTTGATTGTTGTGTAGCTTGGGCTTCCTCCTCCCGTAGACGCTTTGTACCCCTCATAGGTTTTTATGTGCTGGTTCCTGCTTCTTCAACCGTAACAACTGCTTTCTTTTTCTTAGGGACCGTAGCGGATTTTACGTATTTGGCTAGCCCTTCTGAGGTCGGCATCTCCCGTAAGCAATTTTTCATATCAAGGGCTTCTTATATCAGTAATGTTAATGCAGAACTGCCATTCAAAAACTTTTTCTGGCCCCATTTCTTCTGAGCTTCAAATAGCCTTTCTTATACATAGCCAGTCAAATTAATTTTGTTTCCTATTTGTCGCATGGCATGTGATAGTAGTTGTACTACTATCCTTTGTTGAGCTGTGTATCTGTGCATGCTGGGGAAGCAGAAATGTTGATGCACAAGACGGACAGCATCTTCAATGTCTATTTTGTTAATCTCCAGGAAGGACCTCTTCTTTGGGTCATGACATTCCTCTTTGACACTAGTAATTCCTGCTTGATTCCATCCAAAAGCTTTATTGATTAACTCATGTGTGAATTGAATTGTCTTCCAAATTCCGACTTTATCCAATACTCGTGCTTCTGGAACTGATATTTTTGTTGCAGCAGGTTGCATGGTATTCATTACTTGTGCACATCTCTGAAAATCTGGAACATAGATAGGCAATTTGAGAAATGCCTCTATGCCTGCTTGTGTCCATACATCTTCAATATGAGGTAATCCCTGTATTATTGTTTTGAAGTCCTGTGACATGATTTGAAAATAGTGATCTGTATCCATAATTTTGATAGTTGCCATGAAAATGAGTTCCGAGACTGGTTGGTCATCCCGAAACCAATGGCCTCTTACTCTTGTTACTGATTCCAATGGAAGAAGCTGGACCTCTTCCTCTTGTGTAGCTTCGGAATTAGTAGACGCCATCTGCACTCAATATAGAGTATGAATTAGTTGCCATATATTATCAGAAATCCTCCTTTATTTGTTTGTCATGAGCTCGATATTGCTCCGAGTGAATGGTGTCGCCCCTTTCCCGTGTGTGTGAGAAAGGTAATACCTAGATTTTTCACATTTTTAGGTCTTTTTATATTTTCATCTGGAAAGGAAAATAGAAAAGTTAGTTTATAGCCGAAGCGGTTATTATTTTTTGAGTAATTTTCTTAATGTATGTACAAGTGCTCTCCTATTTCCCAAGAGGAAAATGTGCTTGACTATCCTGAAATAGAAGAAAGAAGTGCCGAATGCTTGGCCTTGTAATGTGGCCCTATCATGCATACTTTGGGTCTCAAAGGCTCCATATGTGTGCAATTGGAAGTAGTTGGTTGATGTATGCCGTTTGTTTTGTCTTTCGGTATCCAAATCTGCTTCATTTTGCTGGGCCTTGTTGTATGTTGCCCAATTCCGATGAATGTGGCTCTTTTCTTCTTGTTGTATGTCTGCTCTATCTGATTTGTAAATCTCAGAATGGCTTGGGTTGCCATTACAGACTCCTTCTTTCTCCAGTAGCTCCCTTTTTGTGGCTGTTTTGCCTGTGTACCATATTGGTTTTTCTTATGCTGAGGATCATCATTTCGGCTTAGTTTCTTTGGAGCGCATGACTTAGGAATCCAGATTTGCGAACGATCTTGTTGAGCAGCTACTACTTTCTTTGGAATCCATATTGTCGCAGTTCGTCGATGACTTTGTTGTTCCGACTGAATTGTTTTCCTATCTGATTGGTTGTTCTGATGTCGGTTGTGCTTCTATCGTCGAAGATACTCCTCCACTTGATCTTTCTTTATCCATGCTTGGTTAGAGTATGGAATAGGGTATATTTTAATAGGTACAGATTTTGAATTACTCAGAGGATTGGACTCTCTTGTGCATGGTGTTTCACTGAGATCAGTTTCAGATTGATTGACACTCTCGTGACTTGCTAGAATCGAAGATGGTATGCAAGCAGAATTTAATGTGTCCGCACATAAAGTACTTGACGAAGAGGTTTCTATAGTGGTAGTGAACATACACTCCTGACTTTGTTCATTGGGATAATTTTCTTTTTCTTTGCTCCCAGATTTGATTGGTCGTTCATCTAGCAGACTGAATACTTCACGATGTCCTATCCTGGCTGAGATGTATCCTAAAGCCAATTGAATGGTCACCTCATATTCGTAAATCCAGTCTTGACCTAACACTACCTCTTCAAGTAAATCCTGATCATGACACACTAATAGCTTTTGTTCCATAGTGTTGTTGCCAAGATGCAGAGGTAAGGTGATCTCACCTATGCATCTTTCTCGTATCCTTTCCTCTTCTATGCGTCTATTCTTGCCTTTGATTAATCGAGACATTGTTTCTTCGGTCAATGGTTCTAGATATTTTTTTACTCTACATCCACTGATATAGTTTGGTAATACGTCTCCGTCTAAGGTTGCTAAGCTGATGGCTCCACTTGTAGATATACGATTAATGATTAATGGGCCATATCCTCTCTTCTGCAACTTCTTAGCGTGCTGTTTCAAGGTGTATACCAAACCTAAATCTCCTTCCTTCAAATTTTTGTCCTTAATGTGCGCATCAAAGTAGGCTTTCTGTCGTCGTTTAGCAGCATAAATGCCTGCTACTGCTTGTAACCTAGTTTCGTGAAGCTTTTCTATTTGATCCAATTGAGCTGATAGTTCATGTCCTGTCCACTCGTAAGTAGTTGCTACTCTCAGAGTGGGAATTAAGAAATCAATTGGCAAAATAGCATTTTGTCCATATACTAAGTTAAAAGGAGTAGTGCCTATGGCGGTTTTATAGGCTACTCGAAATGCCCATAAAGCATGATGTAACTGCTTATCCCAATCTGATCTACCATTGTTAACAATTTTGGTGAGAACTGTACACAAGATTTTATTCGAACTTTCGGCTTGTCCATTGGCTTGTGGGTGATAAGGAGCTGATTTCTTATGAATCAACAAGAATTCATTCAATAAAGCTTCTATAACTTCATTCACAAAGTGCGTACCTCTATCACTCACAATTTCTATTGGTAGTCCAAATCTAGTGAAAATGTTCTCAAAGAGAAACTTGGCCGTGGTTCTTGCGTCATTTTTCTTGGTTGCTTTGGCTTCAACCCATTTGGTCAGGTAATCTGTTGCTACAATTATGTATTCGGCATGGGATCCTTTCGCTGGTGGGCTAATAGGTCCTATGAAGTCTATTCCCCATTTCGTGAAAGCTCTGGTACTCATCATGGGTCTAAGTGGAATTTCATCTCTCCTAATTGGATATTTGGTTCGTTGGCAAGTATCACACCGTTGCACATATGTCATGGCATCTTGGTGTAGAGTTGGCCACCACATTCCAGCAAAGAGGATCATTTTTGTTGTTTTATCTGCAGAGAAGTGTCCTCCTGCAGCTCCTGTATGGGCCATCTCTAAAACAAAAATATATTCATCTTCGTGAATGCACACTCGTAATTGGTTATCTCTCCCTCGTTTAAAAAGTTGTTTTCCTATAATGGCATAATCCTTACTTTGTTCTACAAGTGCACGTTTCCTTGCTGAGGTAGCTCCTTCGGGGTATTCTTGAGTTTTCAAGAACTTTACCAGAGGCATACTCCATCTTGGTGCTATTGTAGAATAGCATAAGGTAGAGTTCTCATCAGGGATTTGTTCTTGACAGGTTTGACAGGTTGACACATAGTTATGTGCATCTCTTTGCATGGTTGGCCAATATATGCCTAACCTCTTTAGGGTTTGCCACGTTCCATTTGCATTCAAATGATTTTTCCATTGGTTTACATGTGCTTTCTGAAGCCACATTTCTTGTTCCTCTTCCTCCATGCATCTCATTAATATTCCACTTGAATCTTGGTGATACAAACTTCCCGCAATGATGTGAAGGTTTTTAGTCTTCCAGAGGTCTTGGGTATGATCCCATATTTAGGTCCATGTGTAAGTATAGGGATCAACTTTTCTGCCCATTGAGGACATACTTCCAGGTTAAAAAGGTACGTATCTGGCAGATCATCTGGTACTCCTATGGGAGGTTCTCCATGAGTCATTCTTGATAAGTGATCTGCTCTTATGTGGGTATTTCCTTTCTTGAATACTACCTCAAAATCAAATTCCATTAGCAATAAAAACCATCGTACTAGTCGTCCAGTATTACAAGGCTTGTTGACTAGGTACAGTAGGGCTTGATGATCAATGAAGAATTTGAATTTGTTTGCCAACAGGTAATGTCTGAACTTTTTGACTGCGTACACCATCCCTAGGCCTTCTCTCTCAGTGGTAGTATAATTGCGTTCTGCTTGATTTAATTGTCTACTAGCATAGGCTATAGGGTGGTCTAGTTTTCCCGTATCTGCAGGCTGAGCTAAGATGCAACCAATGGCAAACTTGGAAGCATCCACATGAATGTGAAACGGCTTATTCCAGTTAGGTACTCGAAGGATTGGTGCTGAACCCAATCGATTCTTTAATTCATTGAAGGCTCTCTCGCATTCCTCGGTCCAATTAAATAGAGTCAATAATGCATAGAGAGGTCTAGCAATTATGGCGTACATATGTATAAATCTTCGATAGTATCCACAATGTCCCATAAATGCTTGAACTTCCTTAGCCATCTTTGGTCTTGGTAAATCCAGAATTACTTTAATTTTGTCTTCATCAGTTGAGATTCCATTTTTGGAGACAATATGTCCTAATATTTTCCCTTGTCTAACCATGAAGACACATTTTTCTGGGTTAAGGCATACTCGATATTGTCGACATTTAGCAAAGATCTTTTCTAGCTCTGGGATATGTTCTGATCGTATAGCTGAGTAAGTACAAAGATCATCCACGTAGACCTCCATACTTTTTCTTAGAAACTCTTTGAATACATGACACATCAATCTTTGGAAGGTGGCTGGGGCATTAGTTAAACCAAAAGGCATGACTCTAAAGGCGTATACTCCCCATTCAGTTGCGAACACTGTTTTATGTTGGTCCTCAGGAGCAATAGCTACCTGATTATACCCTGAAAAGCCATCCAGAAAGCTATAGACTTCCTTTCCTGCCACTCTTTGCAAGAGATGATCTGTAATTGGTAATGGATAACTATCCCTTATGGTCGCGGCATTTACTTTCTTAAGGTTAATGCATACTCTTAACTTTCCATTCTTTTTCGGTACAACCACCAAAGGTGACACCCATTTCGTGTGCTCAATCTCGTATATGAATCCAGCATCTAGTAACTTGTCTATTTCTTCCTTTATTTTGGCTGAATACACATCATTGTAAGTATATGGTCTTTGTTTAGAAGGTTTGGCTTCGGATGTCATGGGGATTCTATGTGCACATATAGAAAGGTCGACTCCTTTCAAGTCCTTATAGGTCCAAGCAAAGACATCCCGATATTCTCTTATGAGACGAATTAACTCTTGTTCTTCCTCTAATGAGACATCCTGTCGTATGAAGGTACATCGTTCTTCTCCTTCTTCTACAGTTACTACTATCTTCTTGGTTTGTTCCTTATTATCATATGCTATTCCAGGGTGTGCTTCTCTTTTCGGCATTTGAATAGCGATTTTCCTCTCCTCCACTTCATATTTTTTAAAGTGAGCTGGTACCTCAAATTGGTCTTGGGGTTTATTTTCTTCATCTTCTGATTCTCTTTCAAATTCTAATTCCCCCTTCTGTGTGAGTTCCTGGTGTTTTTCATTGGATGTGATATTTATGTTGGTGGTACTATTCCCTAGATCCATTGGTTCTGGCTCCATTTCAATGCTCTCGTAGTCCTCCTTCCAGTCTTTCTCGATCACTTCTCCTTCTTCAGCCTCCTGAAGGACTACCACATACAGGCTAACATCATAACTCTCCTCATCGATACATTCGTTCATGGTCACTACTTCTTCGTTTACACAGACATCGAGGGTCGCTAAAATTTCCATCCAACCGTGTGGTTCAAATTCTTCATCCGAAAAGACTTGTGGTATGTAAGCTGGATCTTGTACAGACCTCGCTATTCCTTGTTTTTGCTGCCATCCTTTTCTTCTCTCCTCTTCCTTCTTTGCAGCTTGGCATATCCATAGATGAGTGTCCTCGTTCATCCAAGATTGATCACTAGAACCTACACTATGAATTGATTGATCGTCTTCCTCCTTATGAATTTGATTCCATTGTAGACGTGGAACATCTTGATAAGTGTACGTATGTAGGTTTATTCTAGTGGTGGTTCCTGCGTGTTGTAGGTATACCGCATCTTTTCCCCAATCTTGTACGACCTTTAACTGTCTCATGAAAGGCCTTCCCAGGATCATTTCATAATTGCTTGGCCTTTCGAAGTGACATATTGCTAAAGTGTGTTCGAATTCCACTCCACATGTAGTGAAAACTACTCGTTCCAACAATCCTAAGGGTCTTTCTGTATGTCCGTCTGCCATTTGTATTTTCATGCGTGTTGGTCTTAACGCTGGTTTTCCCCATTTCTCCCAAATTTCTTTGGTAGCAATACCAACACCAGCTCCCGAATCTAAGATGGCTTTGGTAGTGTAACCCCTATAAGTAATTGGAAGGCAGGTATTTCCTTCATCTCCCTCACTAAAGTCTCCTACCTTATCCACTGGAATTCTCACTGTGTTTACTTCGTCTGCTCTCTCTTTCTTTTCCTCCTTGACTTCCCATTGATTGAATAATTTCTCCTTCAAATGTGGTTTTACCTTCAACAGTTCTTCGAATGTTAGGGTACAAGGGATTTTTACCTCTCTAAGGCGTTGTATGATCTCAGATGTTTGGACTGATGGGTTCGTTTCTCGTTTCCTTATTGAGGGAATACGATACAATTCTGAATTGTGTTCGTACTCCCCTGTGTAATTGGGCAGTTCATTTACATCTTCCTCTCCTTGGTTACTTGCATCCATCGGTAAAATTTCCTCTGAATGTAGTTCAGGTATTGAACCCTCTATTTCATCTCCTGCTTCTAGTTCTTCAAAGGGCGGTTCAATTCCTTCCACTTTCTTCCATTTGTCCTCTTGAACTCGTGCCCATAGATCCGCAGTCCATTCTCCTTCTACTTCGAGAACTATGGATCCTTCCCTTCTCTCAATACCACATTCGTCATTCTGTGTTCTACTTACTTCAGGCTTTTCATGAGTGTTTACACACTCTTGGAATTCTCCTTCAGAAATTCGGGTATTGGGTAAAGGCGATGCAGGTTTTTCTAAGGTCTGTTGTGCAACTTCTATCAATTTCTTGCAGATCTCCAATCTTTCTTTTTCTAAGTCGCCTCTTGGATATTCCCTCTCATGTTGTTCTATGGTAGGTCCTGCTCTTATTCGTGCTTTGTATGCCTGAATCCACATGGCTAATTCTTCAGGCATGGGATCTGCTAAGACTGATCCAACCTCTTCTTTCTTATACTTTTCACTTTTAATTTCTTCTTCCTTTTTCTGTTCCTCTTTTGGATTTTGTTCGTTCTTCTCATTTTCCTTTTTCTGCAGTAATTTCTTTTATTTTATCCTATCTCTACGGTTCTTCCATCGTTGGGTTCTTTTACTTACCACACTCTTCTCAGGCTCTTCCGAGTCTTCAACTCTCTGTGGTGTGGGCGTATTCCTCTCTAGGTCACTTTGATTATGTTCTTTTGATTTTTCTGGGGTCTCCCTAGCTTTGGCTCTCGTTATCACTTTCAATGGTACAGTGTATTCCTTATCGCTCCCTGATGACTCGATTACTTCTATCACATTGATTTGCACGTTCGATGTAACCTTGTTGGGATTCTTGGGGCAGTCTCTGAAAAGGTGTTCCTTACCACAATCACTACAGTAGCCTTCCCAGACTCGTTGTGGTGGTGGTGGGTTTGGCAATGTGCATTCTCGGATATAGTGATCACCTCCACATCTGTAACATGGTCCTCTGGGTACAGACGGTCTGTTTATGGGTTGGGGTGGTATGGTTGCTCTAGGAGCTGTGTACATTAATGAAACATAGTCCTGCTCGTATCCGTATGAACTATCTGAAACTTCCATGCCATAGGCATATGGTTCGTACAGTTGTCCATATTCCACCATTGAGCTTTCATAATTAGGATATGTTCCTTGACTATGGTCGTATGATGAGTCATATGATTCGTTACCAACCAAAGGTGTGGCTAGGACTATTGCTCTCTCTAGGTTTTCTTCAGTTTGAGCAATCTTGACTGGGACAACGTTCTGAGGATGGGGCGGTTGTTGTCCTAGTACAGGTTGTGGTTGGCTGTGCTGGTCTCGCCTGCCTATTGTAAGGGCAATTTTCTGTACTGTGATTTGTATATTTTTGTTCTATACTACAATATTGTAGAGATCCTGGGACGGTGGGTCTATTATAAGCATAAACAGGTGGTGGGACTACTCCCCTAGTACACAAGTGAGAAGGATGATCACCTCCGCACTGCATACATCTTCTGAGTATGGGTACTCTCATAGGGTTATTGGGGTAGTTCCTCTGTCCTTGAACGTTCAACTTCTTTGCTACCAAATCAGCTATTTCCTCTACATTGTTTTTAGGGATTGATGTGTTACTGGCCGAATCTTCACTTTTCAAGCTTCCTTGAGGTATTTTCAGGTCCTCTGCTAGGTTGTCTTCTAGATCTATGCATTCCTTCATGCATTCTTGCAAAGTCTGAACTCTCTTTACATATACCAATGATCTCAAAGATCCGTTCAACAATCCTTCCAAAAATAATGACACCATTTTATTTTGGGTAGGTCTCTCTTCTGCTGGGCATCTGTCTACATACTGCTTGAATCTTCTTGCAGCCAATCTCACTGATTCAGTAGGGGCTTGCTTGAAGCTATGAATCAATGATGAAGAATTGTTTTTAATTCCTGACTTAGTGAATTCCTCAATCATTTCTTGGTATACTTGCTCCATGTTTTGAAAAGTATTAGGATCCAATGGCTGAAACCATGCTAATGCCGTGTCTGACAAAGTAAGACCAAAGGACTCATATTGAATCAAAAAGTCTTCTACCTGTTCGGCTCTGATTACTTGTTTAAATTCAGTTATATGATTGTAAGGTTCACTAGAACCATCATAGTGGTTCCTCATGCATTTGGCAACTTGAATTGGCCTTAATCGTCTTCCTGCTTCGGGTGGTCTAGGCATTACTGGAAAAATTGGTCTTCCTATTGGTATGCCTGGTCCTCTTACTACCGGCGGTCTGACTCGAGCATGATTTCCATGTCTTGGGTCAATAGTTGGTTGAGGTCGGTAATTAGGGTTATTCGCAGGCATTGGGAACTGCACAGGTGGTCTGACTGGGATTTGAGTTTGTTGTGTTTGTTGTGTTTGTTGTGTTTGGCCCGACTGTTGATATGAATCATTATGGGACGTTCCGAGTGGGTTTCTTGAAGTAGTGGCTTGGTCCCTAGGGGGAAACACTGGGATATTCTGATATTTCAACTCTGCTCTTTCCGCTTCTGTTAGGGGCCAATATCTTTTCTGATTCTTATCCAGATATGTGATGATGGTGGGGAAATCAGGGTCTTGTAACTCGTAGATGGTGACAGGATTAGGGGCAGCTTCCCATATTGAAGAATGTGCTCTAAGAAGATGCTCTATCCCATTGATCAAATACACATCCATTAGGGAGTCATCTTGGGGGATCAGGTCTCCTCTCCATATCCTAGCAACTGTAGATCTCCCTCTAGGTGTAGTTACTTGCTCATCATTCCCTCCTCCATTTAAGTTTGAAGCATTATTTTCTTCACCAATTTCATTGATGTTTTCTGGGTGTGCTGTGACAACATATTGGATATCTCTTTTGTCCATGTAAAATCCTCCTACGTACTTGACTGCTGGTCTAGGCACTATGTAAGCCTCTGACGCTTTCTTTAACCTGGCCACTGATCTGTTTAGACCATCCAAATAAATAGGGATTTCATTTTTGTTAGTGTTCACATATTCTAAGGAGGTCCTGTACTCTCCTTCAATGATCGACATCATGCCAATCATGGGTACTGTGTTCTGCATATCCTCTGAAGCCATGGGAATTTCTTCCTCTGACTCACTGGAGGTCTCTGAATAATGTGAACGGTTACTTTGCTCTGCTACACTACCTACAGAAGAGATTACACTTCTTTGGCTTCCTAGGGTTCTTCCGGATCTCAGGTTCATCCACCTAACAACTCTGATCAGCCCTTGCAACCCTCTAGCCTCTGGGATTCTTCACTAAAGGTCAGAATTTCTAGAAAACTTTGGCTAGGAAATGACTGAAAAAGAATTTTTCGCAGATCACGATACTCGACTCCAGATTCCACGATCTCTGACTACAGACGATACTTGAAAATGGCGATCTCAATCTCCGAGGACAGACGATACTTGATGACTCATGTATCGCGATCTCTGCCAGATATACACGATACACGATACTTTCTAAGTATCGCGATCTCTGAAGACCAGACGATACACGATACACGAAAGTGACGATACACGATACCTGATTGAAGCGATACTTGCGACTGACGATACACGACCTTTGATCGGTATCGCGATCTTTACCAAGCGATACACGATACCCGGATTGAAACGATACACGACACTGATCAAGTATCACGATAGGTAAAGACCAAACGATACTCGCTCTGGCTTAAGTATCGCGATCTTTGAGAGGTATCGCGATCGCTGAAAATAACGATACACGATACTGTCAAGTATCGCGATCGCTGAACAACGATACACGATACTGTCAAGTATCGCGATCGCTGAACAACGATACACGATACTAGGGAAATATCGCGATACTCGACCACAGGAGATACACGATACTTGTGAAGTATCGCGATACTCGACCGCGGGAGCAAAACGATACTTGACCCTTAGACAATTTTTGAGAGATGTTTTTTAAGTTTTGGTTTAATGCACTTGTTTTACTAGTTCCTCTCCTCACTCTCTGTACCACTCAACTCACTCCTTTTTACCCTCTGAAAATCTCAAATGATACCTGACGCAGATTGTCTTTCTCTGCAGTCTAGATTTCCTGAGAAATCAAAAGTAAGATGGGGTTTGCTCACCTTGATAGTTGATCCCACTTCTTTCTCACTCCCCCTTGCTCTGTGCAACCCCTGATTGCTCTGTTCCTCGTCCGCGATCTCTGCCACAGCTCTCACGATACTCGCCACTCTGCTCACGATACTTGCCTTCAAACAAGTGAATTGCAAAATGACTATTTTTGGCTTTTATACTTGGGCTTTCCTTACTTCAAAAAGGAAAATTTCTACTGAACAAAGACTAACTCCTACTCTCCGGACTTGACCTACTCTCTCCCTACTCCTACTCTACTCATTCCACTCACTTCCCTAGACTAACAACTCACTACACACACTCCAAGAATGAGAAGTAGCAAGTACGGCTGAAAATGACTTACCAAAGAAGATAAAATTTCCACTCCTCCACTTACTTCAATGCAAAAAAGCTACTTACCATCACACGAATGCCTCGGTTTGATTCGTCACTCCCCGGCAACGGCACCAAAAAGTGTGTTGACCTAAGTACCAACTTAGGGACTTGCGGAGAAAGAGACTATATCTCAATCCCCTCTCAAGTGCATATAGTGGGGATACACACTTTTAATTATCAATCCAAAGAGTATACAAACCTAGCCGAGTGTATGAGGACATGCAATCATGTAATGATCAATGCAAATGAACTACTCAAAGAGTGTAAACAAGGCAAAGACTTATCCAAACAAGCTTCAACTGTCCGTCATGGCGAAACGATACTTGGTGCAGCAGCCGTCAGTATTTTGGACTTTTCTCCCAACTCCGAGCTCCAAATATAGCAAATAGCCTATGCATTTCGAAGCTCTCGAGAAGACGCATCCAATGGCAGTAGTTTCACTCAATTCTGACGCTCCTACTTCAAGTTATGAGCAAAATACTGAGTCGCGGGAAATACTTTCCTACACTTCAGCACTTCCTACACTTCGCACACACCTTACCTACAACAAATAAACACTTTCATGAATAGACAACACTCTCAAGAACTCTTTCCAAGCAATACACATGCATACAAGCTCACAGAGAAGAAGATACAGAGTGAAGAAGATACAAATTCGAATTTCTGTGCTCTCTATTCTCACAATGGCAAAAAGTTCTTTACAAAGAGTCACATTTGACTTATATACTTGTGCCCTAAAAATGGTCCTTTCACACAAGAGACCGGCACTTTATTCACTAAAAGACTAATTTCCTACTATTTTACATGGGTAAATCTCCAATCTTCTGCGGGGATGCATCTAGAGGACTCCTCTAGTGCCTTTACAACGGAAAATATATTACAAGAATGGTTATGATACAAAAATATGATGTCCAAATCGGAAAAATTTTGGGGCCCCTCTTTTTCTCTGCTTTGTGCTCTTTTTATCTCTGCAACAGTCGCTATAGGAGGAAACACCAGATTCGGTCCATCTGTGCTATGTCTTGGTAATCTGATAGTGAAGGGTTGCACATGCCTTGGAAGCCGTGGAGTTGTCTCTGTCAGGGGCATTTCATCTTTGCGTATAGGATATTGAGTTCGCTGACAAACATCACACCTCTTCACATAGGTATGTGCATCCACGTGAAGGGTCGGCCACCATAAGCCTGCAAATAGGATTGCCTTGATCACCCGATCTGGTCCAAACTGTCCTCCTGCTACACTTTGGTGAGCAGTTTCCAAGATCTTGATGTATTCACTCTCATGGACACATAGTCTCAGGTAACCATCTTTACCACGTGTTGGCAGTAGTCAAGGAACTGAAGGATTCACAAGACAAGGAAGCCTACGAAGGGAGTCGGAGCGAAGAGAAAGCACAAGCAGACACAGTAGTCAAAGAAGATTTGGCAAGTAGACCATTTAAATTTTTCAGGCATCAAAGAGTTGGGCACACAAGAAGAAGGAGCAAGTAGGGAGCTCTAGGAAATGTATGTCAAAATGTTAGAAGAAATCCCTACAAAAATAGTGATTTTCATCACTAAAAACCATTTTAAATACCATTTCATATTTTTGTAGCTCCATTTTATGCAAGCCAAGGAGTCCTTGAGCTTCAGGAGCTTTAGAAGTACCTACCTATCAGTTTTCACATTTTTTAGACTCCGTTTGAACCTCCAAATAGGGCAGAGAACCTAATTTTTAACTAGGCCGGACACTAGGTCTGGACAAGGCCAAAACCTAGTCAAAAACTATAAATAGAGCTAGAGAGCTCATTTTTCAGGTTAGCTTGTAATAGATTTGAACTTGTATGAGCTTTTTGAAAGTAATAGAAGAGAAGTCCATTGTCTTTCTCTTTGTCTTACTGTGTGTGCGTGTGTGTGTGTATGTGTGTGCATGTTGTGTGCTTCTCACTCACGCACTTGTGCCTTCACTTGCTCGAGGTCATCATACCATCCTCACGTCTTCCCGAATTGACATTAAAGGAGGTGCTACTCATCACTGAGCTACACCAAATTTTGGTGCCGTTGCCGGGGATTGAGCTTTGAGGACGAGCGTGTGATGGTAAAACGTAGAGTTGAGACGTTGGAGTCATAGGTATTTTCTTCACTTTTATCTATTTTCTTTGGTTTTTCTCATCACCATCATCATCCTCACCATCTCCCACATCCATCTCCATCATCACGAAAATTTTCAGTTTTTGGTCATATCATCCCACCCATACCATTTCCCTCATTTCACTTGTGAGAGAGAGCGAGAGAGCATTTGTGTGCTTGTGATTTTCTGTGTTTTTTGAGATTTTCTGTAGGAATCAGCATCCCCAGCAACTGCACCAGCTACAGTAGGTAAAAAATTTGACTGTGCAGGTCCCGAGGCGTTGACCTCAGTCAATCGCGACCGACAAAAAAGTTGACTATTTTGCAAAACAAAGTGTATAACCATGATGTGTAGGCCTAAGGCATCCTAAATGTGTGCTTGAAATTTTAAAATTCCTCAGTTTTCTGTCAATTGTGATCGACCTGTCAATCGTGATCGACAAACCACGACGGACACTTGCCGACTGACCTATCAATCGCGATCGACACGTCAATCGCGATCGACAAAGTCAACGACCGACTCACCACGACTGACAGAACCTACGCGTGACACATGTCAATCGCGATCGAGCCATCAATTGCGATCGACCAGTCAATCACGACGGATAGCCCCGACGGACCTGTCAATCGCGACCGACCCAGTCAACGATTGCTTGACCACGACCGACAGACCTTTGCGACGAACCTGTCAATCGCGATTGACCCATCAACCGTGACCGACAGAGTCAACCAACCTTTGACCACGATCGATTGAAAATCCGGGCCACGTGTCAATCGCGATTGACCCATCAATCACGACTGACAGCCACAACGGACCTGTCAATCGCGACCGACATGTCGATCGCGAGTGACCTATCAATCGTGATTTGCAGAGCTTGCGAACGCGATTGACGAGCAAATTCGGCTAATTTTTTAAAGCAAAAAATAGTGGTCTATTTTTGACAAATTGTGGGATAAATACTAGGGTTCATCTTTGCTTTGTGAGGCCGGTACCCCAAGGTATTTCGAGAAGTCTTGTTTGCCTGTTAACCTATTCTACATCCTGTTTTAGTCCCAAAACCCTGAACTGGCATAACTTCCTCATACGAAATCCAATTGCTGTGATTCTTGTTTTGTTGGAACGCTCGTGATTCTTGTTTTATATCAGGATTATTAGATAGGATAATTTGAAGTTGACCATATCCCGAGGTAGGAAAAAATTGAGGGTCCCTTGGGATTGTTTTTCACAAAGGCAAAAGGCAATTTGGTTAGTGAATTACATGCATGAAAGTGATCTATCTGTCATCTAAATTCTATTCTTGAACTAATTGTGGACTTTTTCAGGTTCTTTGAGAGCATCAAAGGGTACTCGAAGCAAGAGTAAGTGCAAGCTTGGGAACACGCTTCCTGGGCACACGAGGGCAACACACAGGGAAAGAAACTGAAGGTTGGAAATTCTCAACATCCTCTATCAATCCCTAGCATAGGCTAAGTACGGATAGAGGTTGTGATTAATTAGGGATACGTTAAGAACGACCAAGTCCAAGAACTCTAATCACTCAAGTGCAAGTGTTAGGAGGTTACATCTGCGAAACAACCTAAGGGAAAGGGATTTAAATCGGGCGACCGCACTCAAAGTACGTTAAAACTTAAGTGTTCCTTGCGACGAAGATTAATTGGACAAGAAGTGACACCCTAAGAGCAATTAAAAAAAGAACAAGTAACTGATACAAAAGAACTCAGCAACGAGGTTGTACCTTGGGTAAAAATTGGGATTGCTCAGCTAAGCATATGAACCTTAGATCAGGACGACACCTAGGGAGAGATAGACAAAGTCTTAGATCTTCAGAGGCTAGTGTCAATCATACTGCTAGGTCTTGGGCCCAGTAGTTGAGTCATCATTCGTACTACCCTAGCTCTGAGACTAGCAAGTCTGAGATGTCCCACGATATGGAGAGACCTACAGGAAGCTCCGGAGTGCCATATTTACATAGGGTGGAAGGCCCTTACAAGACGCAACTCGAATACCTTAGGACCAACCGATTAGGTGCTAGCATCTATGAGGACGGCCTAGGAAGATCTGTGGTCCAGATTAAAAACCCTGACCAATCCATTGGACTAGAACATCCAGTGGTCAAGTTTGAAAATGGAGCATACTTGGACAAAGAAGGGACAATATATGTAGTCACCAGTCACCCAGATAGAACATATGAATTTGGGAATGTGATCCCAGAAACGGACTTAGGTGACCTAGAGCAAGGAAACATGGGTGTAGAACCTAGAACCCCCCGAGGTAAATCTGTTCTCACTAGGATTATCACACCAGAGTGGATTCCTCAAGACAATAAGAGCATAGATCTACTCCTGAACCGAGAGACTGATGAGGCCTTTTGGAGGTATAGATCTAATCAGCCCAATGAGGTAGGAACAATCATGATATATGAGTTCAAAGATCCTGATAGCCCAGGCAGAGTGACCTACTTAGATCACGCTTCAGAGAGGATCTTTGTGGTTACAGAAAATGATAGGCATGCTTACACTTGGAAAGGTGAATTTATTTTCCCCCAACCAAGATCGAATGTGTCCTTTGGTCACCCAGGAGCTAGAACATCCCAAGCTCATAGAACTCAAAGAGACAGACATAGAGATAGACCGGAGGTAAGCTTTGCCAACCCAGTGGGAAGAGACAGAACAAGAACGGAAACAAATAAAGTGGAACCTGAGGGACTAAGAGCCCCAAGGAACCAAAGGAATGCTGATGATTTCCCTCTCCCAAGGCGTAGGGAACACACTAGGATTTTGAGACCGACTCAGTTAGTTAAGTCCATGAAGAATTACTTCGATGGCACAGGAGACCCATATGATCATGTGGCCGAGTTATGGCAAGTCTTGAGAGCTGAACAAGTTGAGGACCTGTTCACGCAATATAATTCCTTTGGTCTAACACTTAGGAACATAGCCCTTACGTGGTTTCAACCATTGAATGAGAGACAGTTCAGGAGCATAGACCAACTTTTAGAGGCTTTCACAACCGAATTCTCTAAAAGTGGCATAAGGCATAATACTTCCTCATTGATACACAGCTTCAAGCAGACCCCTCAAGAGACCGTGAGACTTGCAGGAAGAAGATTTAGGCAGTATCTTGAGAGATGCCCTGTTCCTGAGTTACCCACACCTGCCAAACAAGTGGCTTTATTCTTGGATGGATTGCTAAGTACAAAGTTGCGATCCTATGTGTACTTGAAGGACCCTAGGACCATAGAAGAGTGTGTATGCATGTGCATCGACATCGAGGATAACCTAGGGGAGGAACTAGAGCTTTCAAAAATCTACAAATATTGCGATAGTGCTTCTAGCCTCTCTTCCTCACAATCCACATCAATTGAGGAACTCGTTGAGAAAGTAGCTCAAAAACTAGGTGTCTCTAGTAAACACATCCCAAGATTTTCCCCAGTCAAGAGGTGCTACACTTGTGGTGGTGACCATATGGCGAACGTATGTCCCATCATGGCTCAACCCCAAGTAAACCCTAGCAGCCAATATTGCACCATAGAACGGAGATACACAAATCACACAGCATAGGACTGCCCATACAATAAGAAAGCAGTTAGGCAGACCTACCCTCAGCCCTATCCACAACAGGGAAGATACCAGAACCAGTACCCTCCACAACACTATGGTAGACCGCAGCAATCCTATCAACAACCCTACCAAAACCAACAAAGGCCTCAACCTGTGTTAGCTCAACAACCTCCAACCCCAACTAATGTGATTCCTGTAAAGTATGCAGCAGCTGAGGAAAATTTGAATAGAGCCATAGTCCCACTGACTCCATTGCTCTCAGAAAGTGACCTGAGTGATCATAGTTTTGATTCCACTCACATAGATAGCCCACAGGCTTACTACATGCAGTCGCCTGAACATGGTGAGTCTTACTATAGTGAAGAACCAAATGAACCTAGTTGGGAGCCTGATTACACAAATGTCATGTACGCAAATCCCAACACTAGACCTCAACCTAGACAGGTAAGACCCCCATTCCCTAGAGGACCATGCTATAGATGTCAAGGAGATCACCTCATTCGTGATTGCCCAATGCCTGCATCTACACAGCCACAGTCAGTAACAATACATGGCTTTTGTCAAGATTGTGGGAAGGAGCATCTCTTACGAGATTGCCCAAAGAATCCCAATAATATGCCAAAAATAGCTCCAATTAACGTTATTGGCTTAGTTGTAGACTCAACAGGAAGTGTCACTTCCACTGCACCAGTGCAAGTGGTCACTAGAGCCCAGGCTTTGCAACAGAACCCAGGAATAGGCCGAGAGAAGAGTGCAGAAGTCAGTGAAACTGAGAGCATAGCCAAGAAACGGTCGAGAGCCTGGAGGGATAGTCGAGAAAGAATGAAAAGACAATGGTCTAAAAAAATGAGCGACTTAGAAGAAAGCATAAGAGAAACAAAAGCCAAAATTGTTGAACTCACCTCTCAAACAAACTCTCACATACCACCACCACCCTCATTTCCATCACCATCTTTCAACCCACCGCAGACCATCCCACCACTTCCTAGAGTAGGATCAGTGCTAGCTGACCCCACTCCTGAAGACATAGACATGATGCTTAAGGCATATCAGGCCAGAATCCAAGAAGGGCCAAATGTGACGGAGCATGACAAGTGCTACCCCAGAGTTGACCTAGAGATAGAAAGAACCAAGCTTTGCGCGAAAATGGTCGCGTTGGCTCAAACCATGTTTGAAGCCAGTCGCCTCTTCAACTACTCTGGCTCAGCTAAGACACAATTGCACTTGGATGGACTCCTAGAGAAGTTAGAAAGCATAATTGCAAGATCTGCCAAGGAAGAAAAAAATCAAGGAAGGGATGAGGCAGGTAAAGGAATAAGCCTTCCTGCCCAAGAAGCCTATGTGCCTAACTCTACGGAGCCAAACACATCTTCTTCTATGAATCGGTTCACACCAGAATTCCTACGAGAGATTCAAGAAGACAAATGGGCTAAAGAAAGCAAAGTTCCCCCTCCCATTGAACTTGTGGATGATGCACACGATCAATTCCCACAAGACATCCCATCCATTTATGAAGAGCAGGAGAGCACTCAATCTCAGGAGAGATTAGACTTTGAATCTAATTCCATACAAGAACTACCCCATTTCACAGGCCCATGGGAAGCCAAGTCTACTTGTATGAGAGCACCCACAGTCATGGTCAGAAACAAAGACTCGATAATACCTAGGAATACGGAGGTAGTAAGGAATACTAAGGTGCAGTGCAACCTCACTTTAGAAGAGCTACTCAAGGTTAGGCCAGAGCTATGGAAACATGTAGCCAAACAAGTACTAGAGATAGCAAAACCTCATTCCCAGGTAGGTTCTCATAGGACAGTGCCAAAAATTCCTCTAGACAAGATAGGAGACATGAGTGAAGGAGAAGAAGGAAACACATGTGAGGGAGCATGACAAGTGCTACCCCAGAGCTGACCTAGAGATAGAAAGAACCAAGCTTTGCGCGAAAATGGTCGTGTTGGCTCAGACCATGTTTGAAGCCAGTCACCTCTTCAACTACTCTGGCTCAGCTAAGACACAATTGCACTTGGATGGACTCCTGAGAAGTTAGAAAGCATAATTGCAAGATCTGCCAAGGAAGAAAAAAATCAAGGAAGGGATGAGGCAGGTAAAGGAATAAGCTTTCCTGCCCAAGAAGCCTATGTGCCTAACTCTACGGAGCTAGACACATCTTCTTCTATGAATCGGTTCACACCACAATTCCTACGAGAGATTCAAGAAGACAAATGGGCTAAAGAAAGCAAAGTCCCCCCTTCCATTGAACTTGTGGATGATGCACACGATCAATTCCCACAAGACATCCCATCTATTTATGAAGAGCAGGAGAGCACTCAATCTCAGGAGAGATTAGACTTCGAATCTAATTCCATACAAGAACTACCCCATTTCACAGGCCCATGGGAAGCCAAGTCTACTTGTATGAGAGCACCCACAGTCATGGTAAGAAACGAAGACTCGATAATACCTAGGAATACGGAGGTAGTAAGGAATACTAAGGTGCAGTGCAACCTCACTTTAGAAGAGCTACTCAAGGTTAGGCCAGAGCTATGGAAACATGTAGCCAAACAAGTACCAGAGATAGCAAAACCTCATTCCCAGGTAGGTTCTCATAGGACAGTGCCAGAAATTCCTCTAGACAAGATAGGAGACATGAGTGAAGGAGAAGAAGGAAACAAGGCAATTCTAGACTCCGGTGCAAGAGCCATCAATGACTCTGTGATGAGGATGGCTATGACATATCAGTTTTCTCCATAGAGCCAGTCATGGGAGATGCAGTTTTAGAAGAGTGTGAACCTAGCCCTGATGCAATTGAGGATGCAAGCAACTCCGATCTAGAGTCAATCATTATGGACCCACCTTTTGCATCAGATGAAGAATACTTCTATGAAGTAGAATTTCAACCCCAGAGACACGGAGAGATAACAAATGATGTAAGGTTAGCCACACAAGTGACCCCTAAGGATGAAGGAAAGAAAAGAAAGAAGAGAGAAGTCACACCAGAAGAGGAAGAATCTTTGTTTGAGGTCCTTGAAAACTTTAAAAAGTATGAGATAGACGACAGGAGAGTCATGATAAGAATGCCTAAGCGAGAGGCACAATCAGGAGAAGCCTATGATAACAAAGAAACCACCAAGAAAATAGTGGTAGCCCTAGAAGAAGGAGAGGAGAGATGCACGTACATAGGCCATGACCTAACAGAGGAAGAAGAGCATGCGTTAATAGCCTTGCTAAGAGAATACAGAGATGTATTCGCTTGGAGTTACAAGGATTTGAAAGGTGTAGACCCAGACATATGCTCACACACTATCCCCATGACCTCAGATGCTAAACCTTCTAAGCAAAAGCCATACACATACAATGATAATTATGCTGCTTAGATCAAATAAGAGATAGATCGCTTGGTCGAAGCTGGATTCATCTATGAAATTGAGCACACCGAGTGGGTATCCCCCATTGTAGTTGTGCCCAAGAAGAATGGAAAGCTACGCGTATGCATTAACTTGAAAAAGGTCAATGCAACCATAATTCGAGATAACTATCCGCTTCCTATCACAGAACATCTCTTAGAAAATGTAACAGGCAAGGAAGTGTACAGCTTCCTTGATGGATTTTCGGGCTACAATCAAGTAGCCATAGCTCCAAAAGATCAGCATAAGACAGCTTTTGCCACACAGTGGGGCATATTTGCTTTTCGGGTAATGCCATTCAGGCTGACCAATGCCCCTGCAACCTTCCAAAGATTGATGTGTCACGTGTTTAAAGAGTTCCTGAGGAAGAATTTAGAGGTCTATGTTGATGATCTCTATGCTCATTCCAACATTAGACATACACATATACCAGAACTCAGGAAAATCTTTGACAAATGTAGAGAGTATCAAGTTTGCTTGAACCCAAAAAAGTGTGTTTTCATGGTCAGGCAAGGCAAGATTCTAGGACACAGTGTCAAAGAATGGCATATCCACCGATGAAGAGAAAGTAAGAGCCATAGCCGAGTTACCTAGGCCAAAGAATGTCAAGGAAGTACAAGATTTCATGGGGCATTGTGGCTATTACCGACGCTTTATACACATGTACGCCATCATTGCCAAGCCTCTATATGGACTTTTGACCAACTTTGAGTGGACTAATGAGTGTGAGGACTCCTTCAATGAGCTCAAAAGAAGATTGTGTTCAGCACCAATCTTGACCACACCAGATTGGAATAAGCCATTTCATGTTCACGTGGATGCATCCAATTATGCTATTGGATGTGTAGTTGCACAACCTACGGGCGAAGGCAATCTGGATCTTCCAATTGCCTATGCTAGTAGACAGTTCAATGCGGCTGAACGAAACTATACAACCACTGAACGAGAGGGATTAGGAATGGTATATGCAGTTAAAAAGTTTAGACACTATTTGCTTGCAAATAAGTTTAAAATTTTTACCGATCATCAGGCATTATTGTACTTGGTAAACAAGCCATGCAATACAGGTATATTAGTAAGATGATTTCTCTTACTAATGGAATACGACTTTGAAGTTGTGGTGAGGAAAGGGAAGACTCACTTGAGAGCAGACCATCTCTCTAGGCTCACATCGGGAGAAGCCCCACAAGGAGTATCAGATGACCTTCCTGATGCTTACTTGTTTAATCTGGAAGTTGTACCTCAGTGGGCTAAGCCATTAGTGCCAGTACTAATCTACGGGCCTAATCACCCAGTCATAAACACTCAAGATAGAGAGGTAGTAAAAGCCCAGAAGTACCATATCATGGCAGGAAGTATGTACAAACAGACCGATCACGGGATATTGGCTTGTTGTGTGGAAGAGGACGAATACGCAAAATGGTTGCAATTAGCACATGTAGGTGCATTAGAGCAACACTACTCAAAGCAAAGAACTTTACAGACACTTAGGAGATTCCGAGTGCATTGGCCTACTATGGAAGCTGATGTCCAAAAGTTGTGCAAGGAATGCCCAATCTGTTGCACTAAACCACCTGTGGAACATGCCACTCTTTATCAAGTTTCCATAGTGCCAGATTGGAGTGAACCATTAGTAACCTTCCTTATGTTAAAATGCTATTATTCTAACTGTCAGAAGTGCGTTTAAGCGATTCTTGGGTTCTTGGCAGTGGAAGGGGTCTGTTAGACAGAGGCCCTATACTTAGTTCCCAAACTAACCAGTTACACACAGCAATATACTGATGCTGAGAGCTCTATCAAGAATCTGTTGTACTTAGACATTAGAGTTCACAGTTTAGCTCACCCACATGTACCGAATATGCTAAGGTGCTATATTGCATCTGCACATAACTTACTGAAAATACCAGAAACAAGAGTAATCGTCAACCTTTACCGAATGGATACCACAATCCGACCAATGTCCAAAGACACAGAGAATCCAGGTATTCAGATACACCGTACTGAAGGTTCAGTACGCAACCCAAGAAATCCGATTGTCGTTTAAACTTTGTCGTATGAACTTGGACCTCGATACTAAGACAACTTAATACAACCGGACTAACAGAAGCGTTACCACAACTGCACAGACTTCGCCACACACTTGCCGAACATTCCAAGAAAAGAGATAAGACGATACGCGAACTACTGATACTCACAACCGCAATGGATACCAATAGACAACAGACAAGACGAGACACAGAAACACATAGAATACTCAGAAATTAGACAAGATACTCTGAATTAATCAACTCGACACACAGTAACGCTACAGAAAAACCACCCAGACAGACAGTCTGGTGATCTTTCGAACGTCTATAAAGTTAACAAACAGAACAGATGTCGACGGCAGACAAGACAAGAGGCAAACATAAAACTCAGAATACTTGAAATTATGTAAACAACACTACAGTAACGCCCCGCTCTGTCACCCAGACAGACAGTCTGGTGATCCACCACGGAACGTCACTGGCGCATCTTTCTTTGATTTATATAACTTTTACAAACTGCCTGTAACAACTTTTCGCTCGTGCGAACAAGATTCAGTTATACACTTCCAATCCGGCGGCCGCTAACACTCTGGCACGCACGGTGGATTCGAACCCGCAGGTTTTACAAAACTACTGCTCATCTATAATGCCTTCTAAGTACATATTTCTAGCTAATCTAAAGGTGCGGGCGATCTTTTTCTTTAGTGTTTCTAACAATTGTTTGAGTGTGTCCAGTTCTATTAGCTGTGCATCTATTCTTACAGAACTTAAGGCTATGGCTTCGGTGAGCAAAATCTCTGCTTGGGTCTGCAGAAAGGCTTCCTGTAAATAAAATTTGTTTGCGAGCGCTGCATCTCTGGATACCTTCATATCTGCAACTTGTTGCTCCATCTTGTTTATTCTGTCCTTCTGATTTTCCAGCTGATTCTCCCTTCTTTTGATTTCATGAATCTGAAAATTTACGGTTCTGGAGTATGACTCCTTTTCGTGTCAGAGATCTGATATTAACTTCTGTGTTTGAGCTTCCTTGGTTAAATAGTGTTTGAGCATGTTGTTGACATCTGATAAATTTTCTTTTGTTCTTTGAAGTTCTTCTTCTGTTAGCCTAGCTTGCCTCTGTTGTTCTTGGTTTTGGTGGACCACTTCATCGAGTTGCACTCTGGTCTCTTCCAATAGATTACCTAATGCTATTCTAGCATCTTCTTTATCCTTTAGATCGATCTTCAACTGACTGATTTCGGCCTGTGCTTCGCTTAGTAACTTGTCCTTTTGGTTGAGATGTGCCAGTGCAGTATCTCTTTGATCGGCACTTGTTTGTTGTTCTGCAAGCTGGGCTTGGAGATGGGTAATTTGGGCGTGCAGCTGATGGTTTTCTACTTTGACCGCATCTATTTCTTCTTGCAGAGGCGTGATATCTGCTTCTAGGATGTCCACCTTGTGTTGTAACTCATTCCGAAGATTATTGGTGACTTCTCTCATTTGGATTGGCAATTGCTGTGATAACTGAATTAGCAATTGACCCATGTTTGCCAGTTCAGAGATTACGGGAATCGAAGGAAGTGGGAGATGTTGGCGAGGTTGAGATGAGGACGTGGTGAGGAGTTGTTGGGAGTTGGGTGGGGAGTAGTTTGGGGATGAGGAAGAGGAGTCAGCAGGTTCGTTAGGGTGAATGAGTTGGATGGGGATAATGGTTTCTATTGGCGGCTCCGGTGGGGGAGTGGGAAGAACAGAATTTGACTGTGATACCTTATCTCTGGTGTGTTGTGCAGTTTCTGCGGCTGTGGACTCAACTGCCTTAAGCAGCTCTTCGAGAACTTCGTTAGCAATTTGTTCCTCATCTGCTTGTTGTTCCCCCTCAGATTGTTGCTGGGATGCTTCTTCTGTAGACCTTGTGTCGGCTTCAGTATGATTCTCCTGTTCTTGTTGCCCTTGGGAAGATGACTGCGCAAAGGATTCATGCTGCATCGATGTTGCGGTGTCGTGGAATGTTTCTTCGTCATGTTTTTCTTCTTCCTTGTCGTCATCTTTGTTTCCTTCGGCTGATCCCTGTGCTTCACTCTCAGAAGAACTGATTCTGATTCTCTTCTGACGGGGCAAACACCAACCTACAAGAGAGGAGCAAGAGAGACTAGCTGCTTGGTGTGCAAAGGATGCTCTAGAGAGGTCTTACATACTCAATTCAATATCTTATTTTTTGTTACCTCATATAAGGAATTGTAAGACTTCTCAAGGGACTTGGGAAGTACTATCTTCATATTTCTCCCCAAATACAAGGGCAAAAAAGAACCAACTTTGGATGGAGTTCACAACCTTGAAGGAGCAATCAAAGAAAAGTGTAGCTAACTATGTGACCAAGATGAAGGATGAAGCTCATCAACTTGGGAGTATTGGAGAAGAAATAGAAGAGGAGCATATAGTAAGGTAGATCAGAAATGACATCAAGGCTGATGACAAATGGGAGTCTTTTACCACAACAATGGAACTATATATGGACATGCAGATACCTAACCTCAATACATTGATGGGGCAACTCTTCACACATAAAACAAAGCTAAACAAGAATGGAGATACTTCTAGAGGTAATCAATCTTTTGCCCTTTATACAAATAAAAATAAGAGTAAAGATAAAGGTAAAGGTAAGAAGAATGAAGAAGATGCAAGTACCTCTCAAGTGAATTTCACGGGTAGAGGTAGAGGTACTAGAGGAAGGGACAGAGGAGGAAAGCAAGGCAGGGGAGACCATACAATTCTTCAACTTGCAACATTTGTGGCGTGACCAATCATACCACATATGAATGCTTTAAGAACACAAAGAATTAGAGAGGAAGAGGCTTCCTGAGAGGAGGATATGGACAATCAAGAGGCAAGTCCAATAATGGAGGAAACAACTACCATCACAATTACAATCAAGGCTACAAAAACTATCAAGGAGGCTTCAGAGGAAGGAGAGACTACAAAAACTATACATATGATCAAGAGGATTCCCTATTACTCATGAATATGATAGCCAAGCAAGGTAAAGATGATGAGTACCTATTCTATATTGATTCTGGTTGCTCCAATCATGTTGCACCTTGAAGAACCCAAAGGAAAGCATGAAGTTCAGAGAGGTGATGACACTAGGCACTTAGTAAAGAAGAATGGAAATGTTAAAGCATCTGATGGTAACATGAATCTTCTAAGTATGGTATTGTATGTGCCAACAATAACGAAGAACCTAATTAGTGTTGGATAGATTGTTGATAAGGGTTTATAGGTTAGCTTCACAAGGTATGGAGCATATGTGGAGGACCCTCAACAACGCTTCAAGAGGATTGCAAAAGGTGAGAAATCTAGTAGACTCTTTACCTTTGAAGTTGAAGATACAAGAAATATTTTTCTCTTCAATTATAAGGACCAATCCCTATCTAAATTAGAGATATGGCATAAGAGACCAGGACATATAGATGAAAGGACATTAAAGCAAATATGTAGGGATCAGAGTGTGCTTGACATCCCAAATGTGTGGAAGCAACACATGATTTACAAATGTGAAGCATGCCAATTTGGCAAGTCACATATGCAACCATTCAACAAAAGAGGATACGTGTATGAAGACTACTTGGATCTTGTACACACCAATGTGCTCGTGTATAAACCACCACAAGAACTAAACTAATGTGGTATTAGAAGACCTCCATAACCATCATTAGCTTAGCAACACTCTTAATGTAATTCTTCATCTCTGAACTTAGTGAAAATCAAAATTTCACTTCACAGAAATCTGCGCCTTTTCTTCAAACCTTCAATCTGACCTGTATTAGCTTGATCTTTGCAAATTCCTTTGATCATTTACTAAGAGAAGTTCTTGCTAATGTTAAGTAACACATAACAAGCAAAACTTTCAAGTACTAACTTCAAAATCTTCTGAATTTGCTCCAAACTTTTCACTATGTCTGAAAACTGAAAACTGACTTCATCGATTTGACATACCTTCACTGTTAAGCTGATTTCTCTGAGTATGCGTCCCGTTTCTTAAAGATCTTTTGACCAAATGTAGTTGAAGATAATAGCTTTAAAATGAGCTATCACTTACTGAAAACTTTAGAGTATACTTCGAGATCTGACCTTAAGAAGTTCAGGTAAATGTGCGCCAGAAAAGTCGTAACTATCAACTAACTTACACAGTCATGTGAAATCACTTAGAACTCAATGTACAAGAGGAATTAGGCTTAATCCTTCTACACAAACATATGTTGTATATCAGAGAGGATGTGTACAAATTGGCTTAGCCTAATTTTGCTCATAGCCATGGAAAACTCTCTCACACTCAGAAGTTTTTCCTGAACATCTCTCTCAGAAAAGACACGACTTTTCTCTACTCACTCAGATTACAAAATTGAGTCCTCTCTACATGTTTTTTATCTCAAATTAACTTATATACCTATGGTTTACATTCTCCTAGACTTGAACTCGTAAGTTCTGAAGATCAAATGAAAAACTAGACTCTAATTTGCACTAATTTACAATAGTGAAAATTGTCCCTTCACTTAGGCTTAATTTTCTGTATGCTTTTTCTTCACTTCTCCTTTCCTTCTTCCTTTCTTCATATGTCTTCATATATCCATGCCTAATTAGTGAGTGAAGCCCCAACAGCTCCCCCTCAATCACTAATTAGCATGCTTTGACTTCTTCATATAGTCTTCTTCTCTTTTATTCCTGCCATCTCCTTGAACCTACTTGTCTTCACTCCATCCAAGCTCTTTGTCATAATATCTGCAATCTGATCTTTTGTAGAAGTGTACACCACTATGTAGCCATGAGTAGATCTTCTATCATCCTGACTTCCTGCCCAATCTGAATCACTATAGGCTCTCAATCTTATATTTGATGTAAAAGGATAATACAATCCTTCTTTCAAAGTCCCTTTAATATAACTAAGAACTCTTTGACCTGCAATCCAATGTGGATCCTTTGGACAATGCATGAATTGAGAAAGAACACCCACTGCATAACTAAGATCAGGCCTTGTTAATGTAGCATAAATTAAACTTCCCACTAAAGATTGATACTTCCTCATGTCTTTGAACTCTGCACCATCATATCTACTGAGTTTATGATTGACCTCTAGTGGTGTTGATGCCTCTCTGCAATTCTCCATGTTAAACTTCTTTAGAAGATTCAAAAGATACCTTTCTTGTGATACATATATGCCATGTTCTGCATAAGTGATTTCCATTCCAAGAAAATATGACAATTTTCCTAGATCACTTATCTTGAATTCTCTCTCAAGTAACTTCTTCACCTCCTTGATTCCTTCATTTGAAGTACCTGTAATTATAATATCATCTACATAAATACAAATGTAGATCATACCTTCATCTGTTCTTTTGATAAGTAAACTTGCATCTGCCTTTGAACTTTGATATCCAAGATCATTAAGATACTTTACAAGTCTATAATTCCAAGCTCTTGGAGCTTGCTTCAAACCATAAAGTGCTCTTCTTAGCCTGCAAACATAATTTGGAAACTTGTGATCTACAAACCCTTGAGGTTGCTCCATGTAAACCTCATCTGATATATATCCATTCAAAAATGCATTCTTAATGTCCAATTGACTCAATGTCCATCCTTTTGATGCTGCAATGGCAATGATTGTCCTTATGGTTGACATCTTTGCCACAGGACTGAATGTCTCATCATAATCTATGCCAAAAGTTTGAGCATAGCCTTTAACCACCAATCTAGCTTTGTATCTGGCTATTCTTCCATCTGCATGCTTCTTAATTTTGTAAACCCATTTATTTCCAATCACTTTCTTACCATTAGGCTTTGGAACAAGTTCCCAAGTTTTGTTTTCTTCAAGTGCATCAAACTCTTCCTTCATTGCTTCTTCCCATTGTCTCTTACCCTTTGCTTCATCATAGCTTTGAGGTTCTTCATCTTCCTTAACCATGTAAGCATATTTTTTTTGAGTCAAGTAAGAAGTATCATATGAATACCTTGTAGGTTGCTTCTTCATTCTGGTTGATCTTCTTGGTTCACACTCTTCATGTATATCTGGATGTGCTTCTTCATCAAATATTGGTCCATCTTCATTTCTTCTATATGATCCAACTCTTGATGTGCTTGCTTGCATATGTTCTTCATCTCCATCTATCTGCATATGTGACTTACCTCTTGCACTCCTTCTTATCTCTTCTTCAAATGTTTCAAGGTCACAATCTTTATCTGCATACCAACTCTTCTGTTCATCAAAGGTCACATCTCTGGAAACAATAAAATGTTTAGTTAAAGGACTCCATAGCCTATAACCCATTTGCTTTTCATCATACCCAATAAACACATATTTTTCTACCTTTGGTTCAAGCTTATGTCTGAGTTGTGATGGCACATAAGCATAGGCAATTGACCCAAACACTTTACAATGGTCAAGTGTTGGTTTCTTACCCCACCAAGCTTCATAAGGGGTCATACCATTCAAAGCTCCACATGGTAGTCTATTCACAAGATATGTAGCTGTATTTACAGCCTCAGCCCAAAGATAATTAGGGAAATTCTTTTCTTTTAAGATTGCTCTTGCAAATTCAACCAATGTTCTATTTCTCCTTTCTGCCACCCCATTATGTTGAGGTGTATACCTGCAAGTTATCTCTCTCTTGATACCTGCATTCCAAAGATAGTCATTAAACTCTTGGGAGAAGTATTCTCCCCCTCCATCTGACCTTAACCTCTTGAGTTTTTGACCTGTAACTCTTTCTGCATAAGCATGAAAATGTTTGAAGGCTCCAAATACTTCTGATCTTTCTTTTAGAACATAAAGAGTTATCCACCTTGTAGCATCATCAATAAACAAAACATAATACCTAGATCCATTTATTGATCCTTCTTTTGTTGGTCCCCATACATCTGTATGTATGAGTTCAAGCAAACCATCATGCTTGAAACCTTTCTTCTGAAATGGTAGTCTGTGTGCTTTTCCCATCTGACAAGCTTCACACTTGTATATCATATGTTGACTTTTCACATTTGGTAGCCCCATTACAGATTGGTTCTCCACCACAGTTTTGATTCCTCTTTCATTGAAGTGTCCCAATCTCTTATGCCAAAGATCTAACTCTGTAATTACTTCATCACCATGTGTAATTAGGGCTTGACCAACATTTCCTTGCACTTTGAGAGTAAAAAGTCTACCTTCCTTCTTACCACAAACAATGGGATTGTATGCATCCTCTGGATCTTCAACAAATACCCCTTCATTTGTAAATCTGACTTGAAAACCTTTTTCCACTATTTGTCCAACACTAATCAGATTCTTTGGTATTGTTGGAACATACAAAACATTTGCTAACAAATCAGCTCCACTCTTGCACTTCACTTTTCCAATTGAATGCACATTATGTTTTGTATTATCACCTATTTGTACTGTATGACTTGAATTGCCTTCTTCCAATTCTGACAATAATTCTATATTACCTGACAAATGATTTGAACAACCAGAGTCAATATAAAATACCTTGAGATCCTCCTTCTCTGATGGACTTATTGAATTCATCATCAATGTTGTATGAATGTCATTCTGTGTATCATTTGCATAATTGTAATATGTGGTATTATAAGACTGATTCTGATTCCAATTTCTTCCACCACCTCTACCATAACTTCCTCTTGAATTCTGTCTTCCTCTTTGAAATTGATTCTGAAATCTTCCACCTCTTCCTCTGCCATTGTTGTTTTGATTTTGGCTTGATCCTTGTTGATTATGCCAACAATCATATGCTAGATGATTGCTCAATCCACAAATCCAACATGTCTTCTTGTTATTGTTCTGATTACCTCTACCTCTTCCATTTCCTCGACCTTTACCTCTGCCAATACCTCTTCCTCTTGCATAATTTGCTTGAGTTGTTGACTCTTCTTCATCCTTTGCTTTACCTTTATCTCCTTTCTTCTTGTTCTTCATGTACATTGCAGAACTTTGTCCTTTGTCTCCATCTGACTTCAAGTCTTGCTCAAATGTGAGCATCAATCCAAGTAATTGGTTCAATTCTGGCACATAATGATTTAATGAGAGCTCTGTTGAAAGTACAAAGGGCTTCCATCTTTCATCACCTCATTTAACCCTGCAAGTAATTGTGCTATCAACCTATGATCTTCAATATCCTCATCAATAGAACCAAGGCTATCTGCCAAGTCCTTCATCTTAGTGACATAATCACTAATGCTCTGATTTTTCTTTTTCTTGAATGTGGTGAACTCTGACCATAAGCTAGCCTTCCTAGCTTTAGTAGTGTTTTGGAAGTGATCCTCCAAAGCATTCCAAATGTCTTCAACTATTTCTAAACCTCTGATATGTGGTAACAAATGATCTGTAATAGTGTTATATATATAAGCTCTTGCACTTGCATCTCTCTTCTGCCATAGCTTCAAAGCTTCTAGCTCTTCCTTTCTTGGATGACTCTCATCTTCAAATTCAGGCTTTTCTTCTTCACCTGTCACATATACCATTAGGTCCTTACTCATAAGTAAGGCTTCCATCCTCATCACCCAAGCAGGATAATTATCTCTGTCCAATTTATCAATGGACACATGATCTGCCATAGTATTCTTGCTTCTACTTCAACCTGTAAGTATAAAGTTAAAGAATGATACCTTTTGTAGACCTTTACCTTTGGAAATAACTTCGAAATAATCTTCTGATGACTTTTGTTTGTTGAACACCTCAGCTTCCACCTTCTTTGATAAAGAACTCTTCAATTCTTCTTGTATCTGCTCTCCCTTTACTCTCGAGGACCTTATCTCCTCTGATACCACTTATTGGTGTATAAACCACCACAAGAACTAAACTAATGTGGTATTAGAAGACCTCCATAACCATCATTAGCTTAGCAACACTCTTAATGTAAGTCTTCATCTCTGAACTTAGTGAAAATCAAAATTTTACTTCAGAGAAATCTGCGCCTTTTCTTCAAACCTTCAATCTGACCTGTATTAGCTTGATCTTTGCAAATTCCTTTGATCATTTACTAAGAGAAGTTCTTGCTAATGTTAAGTAACACATAACAAGAAAAACTTTCAAGTACTAACTTCAAAATCTTCTGAATTTGCTCCAAACTTTTCACTATGTCTGAAAACTGAAAACTGACTTCATCGATTTGACATACCTTCACTGTTAAGCTGATTTCTCTGAGTATGCGTCCCGTTTCTTAAAGATCTTTTGACCAAATGTAGTTGAAGATAATAGCTTTAAAATGAGCTATCACTTACTGAAAACTTTAGAGTATACTTCGAGATCTGACCTTAAGAAGTTCAGGTAAATGTGCGCCAGAAAAGTCGTAACTGTCAACTAACTTACATAGTCATGTGAAATCACTTAGAACTCAATGTACAAGAGGAATTAGGCTTAATCCTTCTACACAAACATATGTTGTATGTCAGAGAGGATGTGTACAAATTGGCTTAGCCTAATTTTGCTCATAGCCATGGAAAACTCTCTCACACTCAGAAGTTTTTCCTGAACATCTCTCTCAGAAAAGACACGACTTTTCTCTACTCACTCAGATTACAAAATTGAGTTCTCTCTACATGTTTTTTATCTCAAATTAACTTATATACCTATGGTTTACATTCTCCTAGACTTGAACTCGTAAGTTCTGAAGATCAAATGAAAAACTAGACTCTAATTTGCACTAATTTACAATAGTGAAATTGTCCCTTCACTTAGGCTTAATTTTCTGTATGCTTTTTCTTCACTTATCCTTTCCTTCTTCCTTTCTTCATATGTCTTCATATATCCATGCCTAATTAGTGAGTGAAGCCCCAACACAATGTGTGGGGTCCTAACAAAGAGCCATCAATTTCGGGCTCAAGGTATTACGTTTAATTCATAGATGACTATAGTAGGTGGACAATACTTTATTTTATGAAGCATAAAGATGAATTCTTCACTTGTTTCAAGAAGTATTTGGCATTGGTTGAGAATCAAAGAAGCAAAAGTTTGAATAGGCTCAGATCTGATGGAGGTGGTGAGTATTTCTCACATGTGTTTGACTCTTTCTTATAGGACAAAGGCATAAAGAGAGAGATTACAACAAGGTACACTCCTGAACAGAATGGAGTGGAAGAGAGAAGAAATAGATTAATAGTAGAGGCTACAAGATCAATGTTGAATGAGAAAAAACTTCCTAACTATCTATGGGTAGAGGCTATTCCCACAACTACTTAATTAATCAATATGCTTCGATCCAAATCTCTAGATGGGATGACACCTTATGAGGCATGGAATGGAAGGAGACCTTCTTTAGATCATTGTAAGAAGCAAAGGATTTATAGTTATTAGGAATGTGGTATTTTATGAAAATAACTCTTGGTTTGAGGATGATTGTAGGAAAATAAAGCTACCTTATGATTTGGAGAATGATTTTCCAAATCTCACCAAAGAAGAACCACATACATCAGAGGATGTCAACTCAAAAGATGAAGAAGAAATTGGTTTTGAAGCTTGGAAGTCCAAGGGCAAAGAAAAATTCAAGAAATTGGAAGACATTCTAGACTCCTCCAATCAAGCACTTAGAAGATCTCAAAGGAAAAACAAGAAACCTATAAGGTATTACTATGACACATCACTAGTCACCAAACATTCTTATATACATGGCTAAGGAGTGTATGTCAGAGGAACCATCTACATTTGAAGAAGCTAACAAAACGGAAGAATGGAGAGAAGCTATGCAAGAAGAAATTAAAGCACTTCAAGAAAATAGCACTTGGGATTGGTTCCCAAAAACCATTCATGAAGGTAATAGGATCTAGGTTGATCTACAAAGTCAAAAAGAATTCAAATGGCACAATAAATAGGTATAAAGCAATACTAGTAGCAAAGGGGTTTGCTAAAACTCATGGATTGGATTAGGAGGAGACCTTATCTTCTATAGCCAAAATGCCAACCATCAAAGTTTTAGTAAGTATTACTACTTCAAAGAATTGGAACTTGTACTGTTAGATGTTAAAAATGCATTCCTTAATGGATGAATCTCTGAAGAGCTCTACATGGCTCAACCACCAAGATATGAAGACAAATACAAACTTGATTATGTATGTGAATTAAGGAAGGTACTATATGGTTTAGAGAAAGCTCCTAGAGCTTGGAATCATAGGCTGGTCACTTACTTGTAGGATCAAGGTTTTGTTGCAAGCAAGGCATATTCTTCATTGTTCATTAAGAAGACTAATTCATGTTGGTGCATTTTTCCCAAGCCTACATGCTTGATATGCTTGATATTATCCTCATTTGTAAGTCACATGAGTAGTCATGTGAACACCTCTTGTAAAAGAGTACATTTTATCTCTTGTAAATGGAAAAAGAAAAAAGGAAAAGGATGGCTTACCTCATCCATGATGTAAAAGCAAATTCGTGGCTCTAACTACCTAAAACCACGAAATTTAGAGCTGAGGGAATCTCTCCTAACTTTGGGGATCACTTTTAGGTGGAGCCATTCGAATTCGAATTCAAAACTCCCTCCAAGAATAGCTATAAAAAGAGCAAGAAGGAAGAGGCGATTAGCAAGCCTTGTACGTGACCACTTCATGTCATTTTGTAGAGATTGAAGAGCTTACTCCATAGCTCTATCATTCTACTCCCATTGTGCAAAGATTCATTGCCAATGTGGTTGTAATCATATGTGAATCTATACATTTATTATCATCTACTTCTCTGTTTTGTTCTCTGCTATACTCACTCAGAGCAGTACCTTCAGAAGGTCATATCTCGAGTTCTACTGATCTCTTTTCAGTGTTTTAAAGTGCGTTGGATAGCTCTTATTGTCTATATTCCGCATATAAATTTTCAAGGTCATGGAATTAATACTTTTGGAGATATCTGCATTTTACTGCTTACTGGTCTATCTCTGCAGAGCCCCGAGAATCGTGGGGAGGTTCCAGAAATTGTTGAAACTTGTTCTCAGTGCTCAGTCCATCATTTGAAAAGTTTTAACTTGGATTGGGAAGCTTGCTAACTCTATTTGCTATGCCCAAAAGGAATTTTTCAGATTCTTACCAGGTTGAGAGCACTCTTCATTTTTTCCAGCAGGTGTATGTCAAAAAATAACAAGTTTTGGGAGCTAGTCATTTCGCAACTAGTCTGTCTTGAATTAAACTTTTGGGATACATGTTCCAAAGTACGTGGCTGATATTTTGGTGGATTTAGGAAGCTCAAAGGGTCTACTAATCAAATCTGAAGTCTCAGTTGGCTGGTGTGAAGCTGGTTGTAGCGGCACCTACTCATCTTTGGATTGCATCCACCATCTCTCTTCACAGTGGTATCAGAGCATAGTCAAGCAACATGGGAGATGGATTTCCATCAACAATTGACAAATTGGATCGAAAAAACTACCCGGCATGGTCTCTAAGGATGGAGGCTTACCTTCAAGGGAGGAATCTATATGGATTCATATCCGGAGATGAAGCAATGCCAACCATGAGGAACAAAGGGCAACCATCACATGAAGAAATGGAAGGACTTTCGAATTGGTGTTCGAAGGATGCACTTGCAAGGTCCTATATTCTAAACTCAATCTCTGATTTTCTTTTACCTCATGTCAAAGGATGCAAGACATCAAGAGAGACCTGGAATGCACTTGCTTCTTTCTTCTCTTCCAACACTCGAGCAAGCAAGAACCAATTGTGGATGGAGTTCACAACAATGAAGAAAAGCCCGAAGCAAAATGTGACTGATTATGTCACAAAGATGAAGGAGATTTCCAACCAACTTGGAAGCATTGGAGAGGTGATTGAAGAGGAGCAAATCATAAGACAAATCATGAACGGAATCAAAGCAGACGACAAGAGGGAGTCATTCACAACAGCCATGGATTTATACATGGATATGCATGTACCCGACCTCAACACACTCATGGGCCAACTCTTCACTCATGAAGCAAAGATTAGCAAAGGTGGTGAGTCCTCAAGAGGTAATCAAACTTCTACCTTATATTCTGATAAAGCTAAGGTCAAGGACAAGTCAAAGAATAGGAAGAATGAAGATGAAGGAAGCTCTTTCCAAGCAAACTTTGCAGGTAGAGGAAGAGCTAGAGGAAGAGGCAGAGGTGGAAAGCAAGGCAGGGGGAGATTCCAATCATCTAAACCATGCAACATATGTGGCTTATCTAACCATACTACTGAAGAATGTTTCAGAAATCCAAGGAACTCAAGAGGAAGAGGATTCAATAGAGGTGGCTATGGATCAAATAGAGGTAGATACAATGGAGGCTACAACAACAACAACTACTACAACAACAATTACAATAACAACAACAACTTTCAAAGTGGCCATAGAGGAAGAAGAGATTAAAATAACTATGCAGAGGACCAAAGTCAAGAAGATTCATTATTGATTATGAATCTATCAACGAAGAAGGGTAAGGATGATGATCACATATTTTACATTGATTCGGGATGCTCGAACCATGTAGCAGGAAATGTGGCTTTACTTTCTGATTTGGAAGATCCTCATAACAAGCATGAAGTGCAGACAGGAGATGACACAAAGCACTCAGTGGAGAAGATAGGTAATGTGAAGACATCAGATGGGAATATGAACCTCTTAAGCAAAGTCTTGTATGTCCCTACAATTACCAAAAATTTAATAAGTGTTGGATAGATTGTTGAAAAAGGATTGCAGGTTAGATTCAATCGATTTGGAGCATATGTTGAAGACCCAAGGCAAGGCTTTCGAAGGATTGCCAAAGGAGAAAAGACAGGAAGGCTTCAAGTCGCTCTCTCGCTCTCTCTCATAAGTGAAATGAAGGAAATGGAAAGGAGAAGGTGATATGATCAAAAAACTGAAATTTTCGCGGTGTTGGAGATGGAGATTGGATATGGAGAGGAGGATGGTGGTGATGATGATGATGAGCTAAGAAAGAGAAAAGTAAGAAAAAGCAAAGAGATTACCTACAACGCCAATGTCACAACTCTACGTCTTACCATCACACGCTCGTCCTCAAAGCTCGATCCCCGACAACGGTGCCAAAATTTGGTGTAGCTCGGTGATGAGTAGCACCTCCTTTAATGTCAATCTAGGAAGACGTGAGGATGGTATGATGACCTCGAGCAAGTGAAGGCACAAGTGCATGAGTGAGAAGCACACTAACATGCACACACACGCGCACACACAGCAAGACAAAGAGAAAGACAATGGAGTTCTTTTAAATTACTTCCAAAATGCTCATACAAGTTCAATTCTATTACAAGCTAACCTCAAAAATGAGCTCTCTAGCTCTATTTATAGTTTTTGACTAGTTTTTGGTCTTGTCCAGACCTAGTGTCCGGCCTAGTTAAAAATTAGGTTCTCCTGCCTATTTGGAGGTTCAAACGGAGTCTAAAAAATGTGAAAACTGATAGGTAGGTACTTCTAAAGCTCCTCAAGCTCAAGGACTCCTTGGCTTGCACAAAATGGAGCTACAAAAATATGAAATGGTATTTACAATGGTTTTTAGTGATGAAAATCACTATTTTTGTAGGGATTTCTTCTAACATTTTGACATACATTTCCTGGATCTCCCTACTTGCTCCTTCTTCCTATGGGTCCACCTCTTGGATATTCTTTAGCTTAATGGAAAAAATAATGGCCTACTTGCTAGATCTTTGTTGACTACTCTGTCTGCTTGTGCCTTCTCTGCACTCCGACTCCCTTCGTTGACTTCCTTATCATGTGAGTCCTTCAGTTCCTTGACTGCCAACAACCCAAAAGGATTTCATTCAATGTTTAGCAAAGAAAGAGAACTATTCAGTTTCCTGAGTAGGTGTAGTGACCAAAATAACAAGTTTTTGGTTCACAATGAAACCCAACTTATATGTTTTGATCCAATGATTTGAGCATCATCTTCCAAAGTACTTGGGTGATAATTTGTGCCTCTTGGAAAGCAAAAGAGGTCTACTTTGCACTCCTTAACTTATTTTTGGCTGTTGTGAAGCAAGAATTTGCTGCACCATCTCATCTCTAGAAGATGTCCATCATCTCCTTCAACAATGGTATCAGAGCAACATCAAGGTAAAATGGGAGATGGATTTCCATCATTCAGTGACAAATTGGACAAGGCAAATTATCTAGCATGGTCCCTAAGGATGAAGACTTACCTCCAAGGAAGAAACTTGTATGGATACATATCTAGAGATGAAGAAATGCCAACCTTTAGAAGCAAACACCAACCTACAAGAGAGGAGCAAGAGAGACTAGCTGCTTGGTGTGCAAAGGATTCTCTAGAGAGGTCTTACATACTCAATTCAATATCTTATTTTTTGTTACCTCATATAAGGAATTGTAAGACTTCTCAAGGGACTTGGGAAGTACTATCTTCATATTTCTCCTCAAATACAAGGGCAAAAAAGAACCAACTTTGGATGGAGTTCACAACCTTGAAGGAGCAATCAAAGAAAAGTGTAGCTAACTATGTGACCAAGATGAAGGATGAAGCTCATCAACTTGGGAGTATTGGAGAAGAAATAGAAGAGGAGCATATACTAAGGTAGATCATAAATGACATCAAGGCTGATGACAAATGGGAGTCTTTTACCACAACAATGGACCTATATATGGACATGCAGATACCTAACCTCAATACATTGATGGGGCAACTCTTCACACATAAAACAAAGCTAAACAAGAATGGAGATACTTCTAGAGGTAATCAATCTTTTGCCCTTTATACAAATAAAAATAAGAGTAAAGATAAAGGTAAAGGTAAGAAGAATGAAGAAGATGCAAGTACCTCTCAAGTGAATTTCACGGGTAGAGGTAGAGGTACTAGAGGAAGGGACAGAGGAGGAAAGCAAGGCAGGGGAGACCATACAATTCTTCAACTTGCAACATTTGTGGCTTGACCAATCATACCATATATGAATGCTTTAAGAACACAAAGAATTAGAGAGGAAGAGGCTTCCTGAGAGGAGGATATGGACAATCAAGAGGCAAGTCCAATAATGGAGGAAACAACTACCATCACAATTACAATCAAGGCTACAAAAACTATCAAGGAGGCTTCAGAGGAAGGAGAGACTACAAAAACTATACATATGATCAAGAGGATTCCCTATTACTCATGAATATGACAGCCAAGCAAGGTAAAGATGATGAGTACCTATTCTATATTGATTTTGGTTGCTCCAATCATGTTGCACCTTGAAGAACCCAAAGGAAAGCATGAAGTTCAGAGAGGTGATGACACTAGGCACTTAGTAAAGAAGAATGGAAATGTTAAAGCATCTGATGGTAACATGAATCTTCTAAGTATGGTATTGTATGTGCCAACAATAACGAAGAACCTAATTAGTGTTGGATAGATTGTTGATAAGGGTTTATAGGTTAGCTTCACAAGGTATGGAGCATATGTGGAGGACCCTCAACAACGCTTCAAGAGGATTGCAAAAGGTGAGAAATCTAGTAGACTCTTTACCTTTGAAGTTGAAGATACAAGAAATATTTCTCTCTTCAATTATAAGGACCAATCCCTATCTAAATTAGAGATATGGCATAAGAGACCAGGACATATAGATGAAAGGACATTAAAGCAAATATGTAGGGATCAGAGTGTGCTTGACATCCCAAATGTGTGGAAGCAACACATGATTTACAAAAGTGAAGCATGCCAATTTGGCAAGTCACATATGCAACCATTCAACAAAAGAGGATACGTGTATGAAGACTACTTGGATCTTGTACACACCAATGTGTGGGGTCCTAACAGAGAGCCATCAATTTCGGGCCCAAGGTATTATGTTTAATTCATAGATGACTATAGTAGGTGGACAATACTTTATTTTATGAAGCATAAAGATGAATTCTTCACTTGTTTCAAGAAGTATTTGGCATTGGTTGAGAATCAAAGAAGCAAAAGTTTGAATAGGCTCAGATCTGATGGAGGTGGTGAGTATTTCTCACATGTGTTTGACTCTTTCTTATAGGACAAAGGCATAAAGAGAGAGATTACAACAAGGTACACTCCTGAACAGAATGGAGTGGAAGAGAGAAGAAATAGATTAATAGTAGAGGCTACAAGATCAATGTTGAATGAGAAAAAACTTCCTAACTATCTATGGGTAGAGGCTATTTCCACAACTACTTAATTAATCAATATGCTTCGATCCAAATCTCTAGATGGGATGACACCTTATGAGGCATGGAATGGAAGGAGACCTTCTTTAGATCATTGTAAGAAGCAAAGGATTTATAGTTATTAGGGATGTGGTATTTTATGAAAATAACTCTTGGTTTGAGGATGATTGTAGGAAAATAAAGCTACCTTATGATTTGGAGAATGATTTTCCAAATCTCACCAAAGAAGAACCACATACATCAGAGGATGTCAACTCAAAAGATGAAGAAGAAATTGGTTTTGAAGCTTGGAAGTCCAAGGGCAAAGAAAAATTCAAGAAATTGGAAGACATTCTAGACTCCTCCAAGCAAGCACTTAGAAGATCTCAAAGGAAAAACAAGAAACCTATAAGGTAAGACTATGACACATCACTAGTCACCAAACATTCTATATACATGGCTAAGGAGTCTATGTCAGAGGAACCATCTACATTTGAAGAAGCTAACAAAACGGAAGAATGGAGAGAAGCTATGCAAGAAGAAATTAAAGCACTTCAAGAAAATAGCACTTGGGATTGGTTCCCAAAAACCATTCATGAAGGTAATAGGATCTAGGTTGATCTACAAAGTCAAAAAGAATTCAAATGGCACAATAAATAGGTATAAAGCAATACTAGTAGCAAAGGGGTTTGCTAAAACTCATGGATTGGATTATGAGGAGACCTTATCTTCTATAGTCAAAATGCCAAGCATCAAAGTTTTAGTAAGTATTACTACTTCAAAGAATTGGAACTTGTACTGTTAGATGTTAAAAATGCATTCCTTAATGGATGAATCTCTGAAGAGCTCTACATGGCTCAACCACCAAGATATGAAGACAAATACAAACTTGATTATGTATGTGAATTAAGGAAGGTACTATATGGTTAAGAGAAAGCTCCTAGAGCTTGGAATCATAAGCTGGTCACTTACTTGTAGGATCAAGGTTTTGTTGCAAGCAAGGCATATTCTTCATTGTTCATTAAGAAGACTAATTCATGTTGGTGCATTTTTCCCAAGCCTACATGCTTGATATGCTTGATATTATCCTCATTTGTAAGTCACATGAGTAGTCATGTGAATACCTCTTGTAAAAGAGTACATTTTATCTCTTGTAAATGGAAAAAGAAAAAAGGAAAAGGATGGCTTACCTCATCCATGATGTAAAAGCAAATTCGTGGCTCTAACTACGTAAAACCACGAAATTTAGGGCTGAGGGAATCTCTCCTAACTTTGGGGATCACTTTTAGGTGGAGCCATTCGAATTCGAATTCAAAACTCCCTCCAAGAATAGCTATAAAAAGAGCAAGAAGGAAGAGGCGATTAGCAAGCCTTGTACATGACCACTTCATGTCATTTTGTAGAGATTGAAGAGCTTACTCCATTGCTCTATCATTCTACTCCCATTGTGCAAAGATTCATTGCCAATGTGGTTGTAATCATATGTGAATCTATACATTTATTATCATCTACTTCTCTGTTTTGTTCTCTGCTATACTCACTCAGAGCAGTACCTTCAGAAGGTCATATCTCGAGTTCTACTGATCTCTTTTCAGTGTTTTAAAGTGCGTTAGATAGCTCTTATTGTCTACGTTCCGCATATAAATTTTCAAGGTCATGGAATTAACACTTTTGGAGATATCTGCATTTTACTGTTTACTGGTCTATCTCTACAGAGCCCCGAGAATTGTGGGGAGGTTCCAGAAATTGTTGAACCTTGTTCTCAGTGCTCAGTCCATCATTTGAAGTGTTTTAACTTGGATTGGGAAGCTTGCTAAGTCTATTTGCTATGCCCAAAAGGAATTTTTCAAATTTTACCAGGTTGAGAGCACTGTTCATTTTTTCCAGCAGGTGTATGTCAAAAAATAACAAGTTTTGGGAGCTAGTCATTTCGCAACTAGTCTGTCTTGACTTAAACTTTTGGGATACATGTTCCAAAGTACTTGGCTGATATTTTGGTGGATTTAGGAAGCTCAAAGGGTCTCAACTCTGAAGTCTCAGTTGGCTGGTGTGAAGCTGGTTGTAGCGGCACCTATTCATCTTTGGATTGCATCCACCATCTTTCTTCACAGTGGTATCAGAGCATAGTCAAGCAACATGGGAGATGGATTTCCATCAACAATTGACAAATTGGATCGAAAAAACTACCTGGCATGGTCTCTAAGGATGGAGGCTTACCTTCAAGGGAGGAATCTATATGGATTCATATCCGGAGATGAAGCAATGCCAACCATGAGGAACAAAGGGCAACCATCACATGAAGAAATGGAAGGACTTTCGAATTGGTGTTCGAAGGATGCACTTGCAAGGTCCTATATTCTAAAATCAATCTCTGATTTTCTTTTACCTCATGTCAAGGGATGCAAGACATCAAGAGAGACCTGGAATGCACTTGCTTCTTTCTTCTCTTCCAACACTCGAGCAAGCAAGAACCAATTGTGGATGGAGTTCACAACAATGAAGAAAAGCCGGAAGCAAAATGTGACTGATTATGTCACAAAGATGAAGGAGATTTCCGACAAACTTGGAAGCATTGGAGAGGTGATTGAAGAGGAGCAAATCATAAGACAAATCATTAATGGAATGAAAGCAGACGACAAGTGGGAGTCATTCACAACAGCCATGGATTTATACATGGATATGCATGTACCCGACCTCAACACACTCATGGGCCAACTCTTCACTCATGAAGCAAAGATTAGCAAAGGTGGTGAGTCCTCAAGAGGTAATCAAACTTCTACCTTATATTCTCATAAAGCTAAGGTCAAGGACAAGTCAAAGAATAGGAAGAATGAAGATGAAGGAAGCTCTTTCCAAGCAAACTTTGCAGGTAGAGGAAGAGCTAGAGGAAGAGGCAGAGGTGGAAAGCAAGGCAGGGGGAGATTCCAATCATCTCAACCTTGCAACATATGTGGCTTATCTAACCATACTACTGAAGAATGTTTCAGGAATCCAAGGAACTCAAGAGGAAGAGGATTCAATAGAGGTGGCTATGGATCAAATAGAGGTAGATACAATGGAGGCTACAACAACAACAACTACTACAACAACAATTACAATAACAACAACAACTATCAAAGTGGCCATAGAGGAAGAAGAGATTAAAATAACTATGCAGAGGACCAAAGTCAAGAAGATTCATTATTGATTATGAATCTATCAACAAAGAAGGGTAAGGATGATGATCACATATTTTACATTGATTCGGGATGCTCGAACCATGTAGCAGGAAATGTGGCTTTACTTTTTGATTTGGAAGATCCTCATAACAAGCATGAAGTGTAGACAGGAGATGACACAAAGCCTTCAGTGGAGAAGATAGGTAATGTGAAGACATCAGATGGGAATATGAACCTCTTAAGCAAAGTCTTGTATGTCCCTACAATTACCAAAAATTTAATAAGTGTTGGATAGATTGTTGAAAAAGGATTGCAGGTTAGATTCAATCGATTTGCAGCATATGTTGAAGACCCAAGGCAAGGCTTTCGAAGGATTGCCAAAGGAGAAAAGATAGGAAGGCTTTTCACTTTTGAAGTGGAAGATACAAAGAACATATCTTTGTTTAGCTATGGATCTCAAACTCTAATAGAGTTGGAGATATGGCACAAAAGGCTTGCTCACATTGGTGAGAGGACACTCAAACAGATTTGCAGGGACCAAAGTGTACTTGGTTTGCCTAATATCACAAGGCAACACATGATTAATAAGTGTGAAGCTTGTCAACTCGGCAAGGCTCATAGACAACCTTTCAATAAGAAAGGATATATGTATCAAAATCCTTTGGATCTAGTGCACGCAGATGTGTGGGGTCCAAGTAAGGAGCCATCTATATCAGGATCAAGATATTATGTGTCAATCATAGATGATTGTAGCAGGTGGACCATTCTGTTTTTCATGAAGCACAAGGATGAAGTGTTTAATTGCTTTAAGAAGTATATTGCTCTTGTTGAAAACCAAACAAGTAGGACTTTGAAACGACTCATATCAGATGGTGGAGGAGAATACTTCTCCTCTGAATTTGATGCCTTCTTGCATGAAAGAGGCATTAAAAGGGAAGTCACTACAAGGTATACACCCGAACTCAATGGTGTAGCAGAGAGGAGGAACAGAGCTATTGTCGAAGCAGCAAGGTCCATGCTCAATAAAAAGGGATTGCCAAACTACCTATGGGCAGAGGCTGTGTCTACAGCCACATATCTCATAAATAGACTTCCATCTAAGTCACTAGATGGAACCACTCCATATGAAGTGTGGAATGGAAGAAGACCTAGTCTAGAGCATTGCAAAATCATTGGATGCTTAGCCTATGCTCACATTCCTTCTCAAGTAAGAGGGAAATTGGATCCCAAGGCAGAGAAGTGTGTATTTATTGGTTATGATCAAAACCAAAAAGGATATAGATTGTACAATCCAACCAATAAAGGATTTTCTGTGAGTAGAGATGTAATTTTTGATGAAAACAAATCATGGTTTGATGATGACAGGAAAGTGAAGCTGCCTTATGACTTGGATGAAGATTTTCCATCACTTCAACCAAAGGAGCCAAAGCAAATTGAAGAAAGTGATTCGGAGATTGACCTAGAAGACTTGGAAAGACTAAAGCTATGGAAGAACAAAGGAAAAGCAAAGATGCAGGATGCTACATATGGACCCGAGAGCTCACATCAACCACTTAGAAGGTCTTCAAGGGAGAAGAAGAAACCAGAGAGGTTTGGTTATGATACTTCTTTGGTCACGAACCACTCAATCTACATTGCAAAGGATTCAACCAATGAAGAACCTACCACATTTGAAGAAGCACAAAGCAAGAAAGCTTGGAGAGATGCAATGGATGAAGAAATGGAAGCCTTGAAGGAGAATGACACTTGGGAGCTTGTACCTAACAAGCCATCTATGAAGATAATCGGATCTCGATGGATATACAAAATCAAGAGGAATCCAGATGGAAGTATAAATAGACACAAAGCAAGGTTAGTTGCTAAAGGGTTTGCTCAAACCCATGGTATTGATTATGAGGAGACTTTCGCTCCTGTTGCAAAAATGCCTACAATTAGGGTTCTCATTAGTCTTGCTGCATCTAGAAATTGGAATCTTTATCAACTTGATGTAAAGAATGCTTTCTTGAATGGATGGATTTCTGAGGAAGTGTATATGGCACAACCTCCTGGATATGAGGATGCACATCATCCTAACTATGTATGCAAACTAAAGAAAGCTTTGTATGGATTGAAGCAAGCTCCAAGAGCTTGGAATTTCAGATTGGTGACTTATTTGCAAGACCAAGGATTCAAAGCTAGCAAGGTGGATACCTCTTTGTTCATAAAGAGGAATGGATCTGAAGTGATCTATTTATGTGTGTATGTTGATGATATTATTATCACAGGCAATGATCTTGAAGGAATCAAACAGGTAAAGAGTCAAATGAAGGAGGAGTTCAAAATAAGTGACCTCGGACCACTCACTTATTTTCTTGGATTGGAGTTGATCTACACAGATTCAGGTATATACATCACACAAAGGAAGTATGTCCATGACATGCTCGTCAAGTTCAAGATGGAAAATACCAAGTGTGCAGGTACACCTATGGAGCAAAATCATAAGCTTAGTGCTTATGAAGGAGAGCCAATTGAAGACATCACAAGCTATCAAAGCTTGGTTGGAAGTATGAACTATGCAACACTCACAAGGGTGGATATATGCTATAGTGTTAGCATATTGAGTCAGTTTATGCATAAGCCGAGAAGACCACATATGGAAGCGGCCAAGAGAGTCCTCAAGTACCTAAAGGGGACCATGAATGAAGGTTTGTTCTATTCGTATACTTCAGATATTGAGCTAAAGGTCTACTCAGATGCAGATTGGGCCGGATCTAAAGATGATAGAAGAAGCACATCAGGGTATATATCATTTGCAGGTTCAAAAATCATTTCTTGGTCATCGAAGAAGCAACCAACCGTGGCATTATCGTCTACCAAAGCCGAATATAGAGGTTTGGCTAATGCAACTCAAGAAATCATGTGGTTAAAGTCTTTGTACACAGATCTTGGACTTCATTCTTCAACACCTCACATTTTTGGTGACAACACAAGCTCACTACATCTAGCAGCTAATCCGGTATACCATGCTAGAACCAAGCATATTGAAGTCCACTACCATTACGTAAGGGAGAAGCTAATGAGCAAGGATATTCAACTATCCTATGTCTCTACAGATATGCAATGTGCCGACATGTTGACTAAAGCTCTTGATGGTACAAAATTAAGTAGATTCAAGTTGATGATTGGCTTGCAGGAAATCAAGGACAATTGAAGACTTATTTGAAGGCCAAGCATGTTAGGCTTGAGGGGGAGCTGTTGGTGCATTTTGCCCAAGACTACATGCTTGATATGCTTGATATTATCCTCATTTGTAAGTCACATGAGTAGTCATGTGAACACCTCTTGTAAAAGAGTACATTTTATCTCTTGTAAATGGAAAAAGAAAAAAGGAAAAGGATGGCTTACCTCATCCATGATGTAAAAGCAAATTCGTGGCTCTAACTACCTAAAACCACGAAATTTAGAGCTGAGGGAATCTCTCCTAACTTTGGGGATCTTTTTTAGGTGGAGCCATTCGAATTCGAATTCAAAACTCCCTCCAAGAATAGCTATAAAAAGAGCAAGAAGGAAGAGGCGATTAGCAAGCCTTGTACGTGACCACTTCATGTCATTTTGTAGAGATTGAAGAGCTTACTCCATAGCTCTATCATTCTACTCCCATTGTGCAAAGATTCATTGCCAATGTGGTTGTAATCATATGTGAATCTATACATTTATTATCATCTACTTCTCTGTTTTGTTCTCTGTTATACTCACTCAGAGCAGTACCTTCAGAAGGTCATATCTCGAGTTCTACTGATCCATTTTCAGTGTTTTAAAGTGCGTTGGATAGCTCTTATTGTCTACATTCCGCATATAAATTTTCAAGGTCATGGAATTAATAATTTTGGAGATATCTGCATGTTACTACTTACTGGTCTATCTCTACAGAGCCCCGAGAATTGTGGGGAGGTTCCAGAAATTGTTGAAACTTGTTCTCAGTGCTCAGTCCATCATTTGAAGTGTTTTAACTTGGATTGGGAAGCTTGCTAAGTCTATTTTCTATGCCCAAAAGGAATTTTTCAAATTCTTACCAGGTTGAGAGCACTGTTCATTTTTTCCAGCAGGTGTATGTCCAAAAATAGGAAGTTTTGGGAGCTAGTCATTTCGCAACTAGTCTGTCTTGACTTAAACTTTTGGGATACATGTTCCAAAGTACTTGGCTGATATTTTTGTGGATTTAGGAATCTCAAAGGGTCTACTAATCAACTCTGAAGTCTCAGTTGGCTGGTGTGAAGCTAGTTGTAGCGGCACCTACTCATCTTTGGATTGCATCCACCATCTCTCTTCACAATTCAGAGGTTATATATCTATGTGTTTATGTGGATGACATTATCATTATAGGAAATGATGCCAATGGCATCAAAAAGATTAAAGTTCAGATGAAGGAGGGGTTCAAGATCAATGATCTTGGGTTGCTTATATATTTTCTTGGTTTAGAGATTTTTTATAGAGATTTTGGTGTTTTCATTACTTAGAGGAAGTACATCCAAGAATGTTAACTAAGTTCAAGATGGAGAATACAAAAAGTGCAGGTACACCCATGGAGTTGAATCACAAACTCAATGCTCATGAAAGAGAGCTGCTTGAAGACATTACAGGTTATCAAAGTCTTGTTGGGAATCTGAATTATGCAACCCTAACAAGAGTGGATATATGCTATGGGATGAGTACATTGATTCAGTTCATGCATACACCAAGAAAACCTCACATGGAAGCTGCCACAAGGTTCTTAAAGTACGTAAAGGGTACCATAAATGAATGGCTACTTTATCCATTTACATCTGACTTGGATATCAAGCTATACTCTGATGCAGATTGGGATGGCTCAAACGAGGATAGGAGGAGCACCTCTAGCTACTTATCTTTTGCACGATCTAAGTTGATTTCATGTTCATTAAAAAAACAAACAACTATGGAATTATCATCAACTAAGGCTGAATATAGGGGTCTTGTAAATGCAAGACAAGATGCAATGTGGTTAAATCTATTGTACTCAGACTTGGGGCTACATACATACACTCCAATGATCTTTGGAGATAATACCAGCTCACTACATTTGGCTGCTAATCCTATATATCATGCAAGGACTAAGCACACTGAAGTGCGTTATCATTATGTGAGAGAGAAGCTACTTAGCAAGGACAAACAATTGTCCTATGTATCAACAAACTTGCAATGTGCAGATATTCTAACTAAATCTTTGGATGGAACTAGATTGAATAGGTTCAAGACAATAATTGGATTGCATGAGATTAAAGAGAGTTGAAGCCCAAGCATGTTAGGCTTGAGGGAGAGTTGTTGGTGCAATTACTCACATCCTAAATGCTTGATCACTTATCCTAAAGATCATATGTTCATTAATCTGTTAGCACATGAATAATTCCTTGTAAAAGATTAATTTTTACTCCTTGTAAAAGTGCATATGAGGAAGCACTTGCAATCACGAGTTGTTAGGAGAATATTTCCACAAATTATTTGGTGAGGATTTATGGAAATCAAGTCCTAAAATTTTGTAACACTTTTAGGTAAAGATTCAAATTCAAACTTGAATCTTGGCTCCAAGAAAAGGCTATAAAAGAGGAATATCTAGTTGCGTGAATGTGCAGCCTAATAGAGCCCGATTTGGAGAGACACTTACAGGAATTTACAGTGGACATTGAGCTCAAACTACAGCTCTACCATTGCCCTCACATTTTGCAATCATTCATTGCCAATGTTGATGTAATTTATATGCATTAATACATATAGTTTTCTAATATGTCATCTCTTCTACTCTATCATTATCACTCATAACAATGAGTTCTTTGATCAATTTCGTAGAGTATAGTTTGTCAATTGTAGTGATTTAAGTTAGTATAGATCCATTAGACTGTCTACTTTCTTGCTAATAAGTTTCATTGCAATTGGATCAGCCAATCTCGAGTTATGTGCAAAATATTGCTCTCTGGTCTGCATACTGTCAACTCCCAAAAATGTTGCGATGCATCTTTGACTTGCTAAGCATCATTCTCAGTGCATACTTGATCATTTACACTGAAATAAATTGTGAAAGTTAGATACCTTAGTTAGTTAGATATCCACAAAAGGATTTTATTCAATTGCTAGCAAAGAAAGAGAATTGTTTAGTTTCCTGAGCAGGTGTAGTGACCAAATTACCAAGTTTTTGGTTCACAATGAAACTCCAACTTATCTGTTTTGATCCAATGATTTGAGGATCATCTTCCAAAGTACGTGGGTGATTATTTGTGCATCTTGGAAAGCGCA
>CM035408.1:201840684-201863184 GCA_020310875.1 Ceratopteris richardii | reverse complement strand
TTCAAGAATTTTACAAGTCTATAATTCCATGCCCTTGGGGCCTGCTTCAAGCCATATAAAGCTCTCTTGAGCTTGCACACATGATCTGGATACCTTTTATCTCTGAACCCTTGAGGTTGCTCCATGAACACATCATCTGAAATATAACCATTCAAAAAAGCATTTTTTACATCAAGTTGACATAACTTCCAACCTTTACATGCAGCAATAGCTATAAGTGTCCTGATAGTTGTCATCTTTGCCACAGGACTATAAGTCTCATCATAGTCAACACCATATGTCTGAGCAAACCCTTTGACAACAAGTCTAGCTTTGTACCTAGACACACTTCCATCTGCAAATCTTTTTGTCTTATAAACCCACTTACATCCAATGATCTTTTGACTATTTGGTTTTGGAACCAAATCCCATGTTTGATTCTCCAACAATGCATCATATTCTTCCTGCATAGCTTTCTCCCAATTTTCTTTACCTTTTGCCTCTTCATATGTAGAAGGGTCTTCATCTGCTTTAATCATGTAAGCATAATCTTTGGTAGCCAAAAATGAAGTATCATAGCTATACCTTGTAGGTTGCCATTTGTTTCTTGTAGACCTCCTAAGTTCTCCACTTCTTGAGGTTTCTGGTTCTTCATATTCAGGATCAAATCTTGGTGTTTCTTCCACTTCAACCTGCACTTCATTATTCTCTTCTTCATCAATTATTTGAACCTTTGACTTACCTTTCCTTTGGCTCACAATCTCTTCATCATCTGTATTAATATTGATAGTACCTGCATACCAAGTACCTTGCTCATCAAATGTAACATCTTTTGATACAAGAAAATGTTTTGTGGATGGATTCCACAACCTGTATCCCATCTGCTTATCATCATAACCAATAAACACATATTTTTCAGCTTTAGGTTCCAATTTGTGCCTTAATTGTGATGGCACATATGCATAGGCCAAACATCCAAATACTTTGCAATGGTCTAGTGTAGGTCTCTTACCCCACCATGCCTCATAAGGTGTCATTCCCTGCAAAGCTTTACAAGGTATCCTATTGACCAAATAAGTAGCTGTATTTACAGCCTCAGCCCACAAATAATTTGGGAAATTTGTCTCCTTCATCATGGACCTTGCAAACTCAACAAGAGTTCTATTTCTCCTTTCTGCTACACCATTTTGTTGAGGAGAGTACCTGCAAGTAACCTCTCTTTTTATACCTGCATCCCACAAGTAATCATTGAACTCATTAGAAAAATACTCTCCCCCTCCATCTGACCTTAGTCTTTTCAACTTATTTCCTGTAATTCTCTCTGCATACATATGATAATGTTTGAAAGTATTGAATACTTCTGACTTATCTTTGATCACATAAATAGTGATCCATCTAGTAGCATCATCAACATAAATCACATAATACCTTGACCCATTTATACTGAAATCCTTTGATGGTCCCCACACATCTGTATGTACCAACTCAAGCTTCTCTGAGTACATAAAACCATGCTTGGAATAGGAATGCTTATGAGCCTTACCTAATTGACATGCCTCACATCTGTATGTCATATGTTGACCTGCAACATTAGGCAAACCAAGCACTGAACCATTGTTAATCATGTCTTTAATACCTCTTTCATTGAAATGTCCAAGCCTCTTGTGCCAAAGATCTAACTCAGAGATCTTATGTCCTCCATATGTGAACATGGCATGACCAATATTACCTTGAATCTTCAATGTGAACAATCTTCCTTCTTTCTTCCCTGAAACAATTTGTTTATACCCATTGCTAGGGTCTTCCACAAACACTCCTTCATTAGTGAACCTTACTTCATAACCTTTTTCCACAATTTGTCCTACACTTATCAAATTCTTAGGAATTGTAGGAACATACAAGACTTTACTCAATAAGGTGCTACCATCCTTGGCCTTCACTGATCCAATTGACTTCACATTGTGCTTTGTGTTGTCACCTGTTTGAACAACATGATTAGATACCTTATTCTCCAAATCAGTCATCAAGGCTATATTACCACTCAGGTGATTGCTACACCCTGAATCAATGTAGAAGACTCTTTGATCTTCACTCTGCCTTTCACAAGTTGCATTTATTATCAATGTTGAATCTTCCTTTTGATCTGAAGCATAATTGTAGTAGGTGTTGTTATATTGTTGACTTTGGAAACCTCTACCTGCATTTCTTCCAAAGTAACCCCTACTACCTCTACCTCTGAAATTACCTCTTTGATTTCTGCCACCTCTTCCTCTTGAATTATAGTTTTGATTATAACCACTATTACTCTGATTATTATGCCAACAATCATTAGCTAAATGATTTGTCTTACCACAAATCCAGCATGCTTTGCCTCCATCTTTATTGTTCCTGCCTCTTCCTCTACCTTTGCCACCTCCTCTTCCTCTTAGGAAGTTGGCTTGACTAGTTGTTCCTTCATCTTCATTTGCTTGTTGCTTTCCTTTGCTATTCTTCTTCTTGTCCTTTGAGTACATTGCATGACCTGCACTCAGTTGTCACCATCTCCTTTAACATCCTGCTCAAATGTTAGCATATGACCTAACAACTGATTTAAATCAGGAGTGAAATGATCAAGTGATAACTCTGTAGACAAAATGAATGGCTTCCATTTGTCATCACCTCTTAAACCTGTAAGGATTTGCTTTACCAATTTATCCTCCTCAATGTCTTCATCAACAGCTCCTAAAGCATCTGCAATATCTTTCATTCTTGTCACATAGTCTGAAATGGATTGAGAAGCCTTCTTCTTAAAGGTGGTAAACTCTGCCCATAAGGATGCCTTCCTTGACTTAGTAGTATTCTGGAAATGCTCCTCCAAAGCATTCCAAATATCAGTTGCACTTTCAAGACCTCGAATATGAGGTAACAAGTAATCATTAACTGCCATATAGATAATGCTCCTAGCTTGAGCATCTTTCTTCATCCAATTTTTCAAATCTGCTAACTCTTCCCTAGTTGGAACACTAGGATCTCTGAACTGTGGCTTCTCTTCTTCTCCTGTGATGTAAGCTATTAAATCTTTGCTCATAAGATGAGCTTCCATCCTCATTGACCATGCAGGATAGTTTTCCCTATCCAATTTCTCTATCTGTAGAGAATCTCCCATCTTGTGTCCACCTCTGTATTGAAATCTTCAAGCTTTATGAATAATATATGTACCTTTGTTTCAAATTAGAGTCCTTTTGTCTTTCTTGATGTCGTATGGTCTTCTCCTCAAGCTTTGCCTTCAAGCTTTCACCTTTTAGTTCTTCAGTTGTTGAATTTCTTGAATCTGCAGCAGTCGGGATCCTCCTTTCCTTGATTTTGATGTCTCCTGCTCTGATACCACTGATGGAGAGTGTTAATCTCCAAAAGAACAACCTACTCTTGAATTTAGAACACCTCTATATCAAGAGTAAGTCAAAACCTTCACCAATTTAAAAGATCAATGACCAAATATCAATTTCTTGACTAAACTGTGAAGAAGGAAATTCCTCAGAAAGTCTGCTGCATAGATCTTGCTCATTGACTGAGTAAATGTGTAAAGTTTTTAATGAAACTTTGCACAAGGTGTCGCCTAAAGATTGCACACCTTCTCCAAGTCAAATCACTTCAAAAGGTTCAATAGATCTTGAGAAATCTACTTTCCAAGTCAGCTATGTCTAAATCTGCACTTCTGAGAAGTCGATTTGGACAACCCTAACTTCTTAACTTTAATTCTCTCAGTATAGAACCCGTTTAAGCAAATTCTTTTAGCCACTAGTAGCTTACCTTCCAACTTAAAGATTAAGTGCTTACTTGCACAAAACTTTAAACTGTGGAGTGAGAAATGATCAAATCATTAAGATCGAAATTTGCGCCTGTTTCAGGAACCAGTGAGTACTTTCTCACATGTAAATGTTCCTACACAACAATTCTCTTAGCCTGATCACAATTAGACTCTCAAACTCTAGCCATAGATTGATTAACTATGGACTTAGATATCTCCAAAAGGAATTCACAAAAGATCTATCACACAGGGAGAAAACACAGAAATATCGGGCGCAATTTTTCCTTCTATTTCTCAGAAGTTTACAACTGAGTGAGGATGGAGAATTCAACTCACTTCACATGTGTCTAATGACATTCTCTACTTCTCAATACACTATTCTCATGATCTCCTATTGTCTCCTCCTATTGCCCCGATATTTTTTCAAGTATTTATAGGCAAATATATACAAGTTTATGACTATTCAAAACTCTAAGTGATCTATGTCTTCACTAATGTACATATGTGTACAAATCATTCATACTGTGAATGTATCCATCTTCTTTGCTTCAAAACTTGATCTCATCTCCATCCTTTGTCCTTCAAATCTTCAATTGGTGATTGGTCTGCACCAACATCTTCCTATCTGTCCATCTATCTATTCATCTATCTATCTGTCTATCTATCTATCTATCTTGTTGGTGCATTTCAAGCCTTCACACATTGGCTTGGAACCTTGGAAGATTAGCTTGGACAAATTTCATCAAGGCCTTACTTGAAGGAAAGGGCATAGGAACCCATACCTATGACTTATTATCTTTTACCCATTGTAAAAGTCTATATGACTTGGCATCTCATGTAATCACTTACCTACCTGATCAGTCGTGGAAAAGAGAATGGTTTAGTGGAGAGAATATCTCCCTACTTTTAGAGGAGAGATTCTAGGGAGCCTTAGTTTGAATTTGAAATTCAAATCAACTTCCAATTCATATAAAAGGTGAAGAAAAAACTCGCGGGTTAGCTAGTCTAATTGAGCTCACTCCCCGAGACATTCTACTGTTGTAACTCAGTGTGTGATAGAGCTACTTCATAGCCTACACCATCACACCTCATTTAGCTATGCTTGTCAAGCTAATGGGATTGTACAAACACATTAATCAATAGTAGTATACACATTCACTATCTCTGTTGTCTCTGAGTCTTCTACTCCAAGTCTGTCAACTTCAAAGGAGCATATCTCAGGATCTACTGAATCCAATCAAGTGATTAAAAGCGCATTGGAACCAGCTCCAAGTCTACTATACACCTACAAAGTTTCAAATCAATTGGATCAGCCATCTCGGAGAAATCTCGCTCGAAGTGCACACTGGTCTGTGTCTGCAGAGTTCCTAAAAAGTTGGGGGTACATATATTTTTGCTAAACATCTTTCTCTGAGTATAGTCCATCATTTTATCTCATTCCACTTGCAAATGGTAGCTTGTTAAGCTAATTTAATATGTCCAGAAGGAATTAGTTCAATTGTAAGTGTGCTGGTCATACTGAGTGAAAGACTGAGCAGGTATTAAGACCAAAATAGAAAGTTTTCAAGTCTTGTGACTTACAAACTTGTCTGTTTTGATCAAGTCATTACTCAAACCTTTTCCAAAGTACATATAGTATATTTTGGTATCATTTGGAAGCTCAAGGAGTCTACTAAGCATATCTGGAATCAAAGGAGGGCTGGTGTGAAGCAGGTATAGCAGCACCAACTCAATCTTCTGAGTGCATCCAACCATCACTCCCAACAGTGGTATCAGAGCAAATGAGGTAAACATGGGAGATGGATTTCCTTCATTCATTGACAAATTGGACAGGAACAACTACCAAGCTTGGTCTCTGAGGATGAAGATCTATCTACAAGGAAGGAGCTTATTTGGATACATATCAGGAGATGAGGAATTTCCCTCATTTAAAACTAGAGGACTACCCACCAAGGATGAACATGAGAGGCTCAACCAATGGTGTGCAAAAGATGCTTTGGCAAGGTCTTACCTTCTTAACTCTATATCTGATTTTCTTTTACCTCATGTAAGGAATTGTAAGACTTCCCAAGAGACTTGGGAAACCTTGTCAACATACTTCTCTTCCAACACAAGGGCTAGGAAGAATCAACTGTGGATTGAATTCACAACCCTCAGGAAGCAGCCCAAGCAATCAGTCTCAGAGTATGTGACAAAGATTAAAGATGTGGCAGACCAATTAACAAGCATTGGAGAGGAGATTGAAGAGGAGCAAATAGTCAGGCAAGTAACAAATGGACTCAAGGCAGATGATAAGTGGGAAAGTTTCACCACTGCAATGGACCTCTATATGGACATGCATACCCCAGATCTCACAACACTCATGGGCCAACTATTCACACATGAAGCAAAGTTTACAAAGGCAGGAGATCAATCAAAAGGTAACAACCCCTCTGCTCTCTATACTGATAAGAAAGTTAAGGATAAAGGTAAAGGGAAGAAACAGGATGAAGAAGGCTCTACCTCCCAAGCTAATTATGCAGGGAGAGGTAGATCATCAAGAGGCAGGGGCAGAGGAGGTAAGTCAGGTAGGGGGAGACCCTACAACTCATCACCATGCAACATTTGTGGATTGTCCAACCATACCACAGATGAATGCTACAAGAACTACAAGAATCAGAGAGGAAGAGGCTACTCAAGAGGTGGATACTCTCAAGGGAGAGGCAGGTTCAACCAACACCAAGGCTACAATGGATACAACAATCAATACAACAACAATTACAACCACAACCACAATGGTAATTACCAAGGTGGATTCAGAAATAGAAGAGATTACAACAACTATACAGAGGAGCAAGATGACTCCCTATTGATCATGAATATGACCTCCAAGGCAGGTACAAATGATGATCATTTATTTTATATTGACTCAGGATGCTCTAACCATGTAGCTGGCAATGTGGCACTAATCTCTGATTTGGAAGAACCCAAGGGCAAACATCAGGTACAGACAGGTGATGATACTAAACACTCTGTTGTAAAGATTGGAAATGTGAAGACATGTGATGGTAACCAGAATCTATTGAGCAGGGTACTCTATGTACCAACCATCACCAAGAATCTAATGAGTGTTGGTCAGATTGTGGAGAAAGGTTTGCAGGTCAGATTCACACAACATGGAGCATATGTGGAGGACCCAAGACATGGATTCAGAAGGATAGCCAAGGGAGAAAAATCAGGTAGATTGTTTACTTTTGAACTAGAAGACACCAAGAACATTGCTTTGTATAATTACAAGGATCAAACACTTTCAGAGTTAGAAATATGGCACAAGAGGTTAGGTCACATAGGTGAAAGAACTCTAAAGCAAATGTGCAGGGACCAATGTGTGCTTGGGATACCTAATGTATCCAAGCAACACATGATTTATAAGTGTGGAGCATGTCAGTTTGGTAAGTCTCACAGGTTGTCCTACTCAAGGAAAGGTTTCATGCATGAAGACTACCTAGACTTGGTACACACAGATGTTTGGGGACCTAGCAAGGACCCTTCCATTTCAGGTTCAAGGTATTATGTGTCCTTCATTGATGATTATAGCAGATGGACCATCTTATACTTTATGAAGCATAAAGATGAAGTGTTTAATTGTTTCAAGAGGTATCTTGCACTTGTTGAAAACCAAACAGGAAGAAGCTTGAAGAGGCTAAGGTCAGATGGTGGAGGAGAATACTTCTCCAATGAGTTTGAAGATTTCTTGCAGGAAAGAGGCATCAAAAGGGAGATTACTACAAGGTACTCACCTGAACAAAATGGGGTAGCTGAAAGAAGGAATAGACTCATTGTAGAAACAGCTAGGTCTATGCTTAATGAAAAGAAATTGCCAAATTGTCTTTGGGCAGAGAGTGTATCCACTGCCACCTATCTCATAAACAGGTTGCCATCCAAATCACTTGATGGCATGACACCATATGAAGCTTGGCATGGTAAGAGACCTTCTCTGGATCATTGCAAAATTTTTGGTTGTGTAGCATATGTGCATATTCCATCACAGGTAAGGGGAAAGCTAGACCCTAAAGCTGAAAAATGTATCTTCATTGGTTATGATTTGAACCAAAAGGGATACAGATTCTACAACCCAACAAACAAAGGCTTCAAGGTAAGCAGAGATGTCATCTTTGATGAGAATGACTCATGGTATGAGAATGAATGCAGGAAAGTTAGTCTACCCTATGATATGGAAGAAGATTTCCCAAAGCTCACCAAGGAGGAACCAATCCAGAAAGATGAATCAAGCTCAGATGATGATGATACAATAAATCTTGAGGAGTTCAAGGCATGGAAGTCCAAAGGAAAGATGAAGATGAAAAAGCTAGAGGATGCACCAGAATCCTCAACTCAAGCAATGAGAAGATCTCAGAGAGAAAAGAAGAAACCAATCAGATTTGGGTATGACACATCACTTGTAACTAAACATTCTGTATATCTTGCAAAGGATTTGTTGAATGAAGAACCAGGTACCTATGAAGAAGCAATTACCAAACCAGAGTGGAAAGAAGCTATGGATGAAGAAATGGAAGCTCTCAAGGAGAGTGATACTTGGGACTTGGTACCCAAGAAGGACTCTATGAAGGTGATAGGATCCAGATGGATCTACAAACTAAAGAGAAATTCAGATGGAACAATAAACAGGTACAAAGCTAGGTTGGTAGCCAAGGGTTTTGCACAAACCCAAGGCATTGATTATGAGGAGACATTTTCTCCTGTGGCTAAGATGCCAACTATCAGAATATTGGTGAGTATAGCTGCATCCAAAAATTGGAACATGTACCAATTAGATGTCAAGAATGCTTTCTTGAATGGATGGATATCTGAAGAAGTCTACATGTCACAACCACCTGGCTATGAAGACCCCAAGAAGGTAAACTATGTTTGTAAATTGAAGAAGGCTCTATATGGTTTGAAGCAGGCACCTAGAGCATGGAATTACAGGTTGACAACCTACCTCCAAGACCAAGGATTTGTGATGAGCAAAGCTGATACTTCTCTGTTCATAAAGAGAAGTAGTACAGAGGTAATCTACTTGTGTGTTTATGTTGATGATGTTGGAGAAACACTCACTACTTGGACATATATTTGAAGGTCAAATCTTAGGAAGAAAACACCATGCCTATGTGAAGGGACAAATTCACAAGTGTATCATATTTGTAAAGTTAGTTCACTTTAGTTCTAGAAGTTTTTTTAAAATCACGAGAATACGAAAATCTATATAAGTTAGTTTGTATCAACTGACGCGGAGAGAGTGAGAGAGAAGAAGTAGAAGAAGGAGTTTATTTTATACGACTGAGTATAGTCGGGATTCTCTGAGTGAGAAAGCAACTGTAAAAACTTCTGAGTTTTTTATAGTTATGAGAAAGAACTGAGTAAAGTTCTGTGTATGAGTCTCTCTCCATCATCTCCATGCTTGCCTACTGTGTGATGAATTCAAAAGTTCAAGTTTTCTGAGCAATTCGATGCTTGGCATCGAATCTTGGCTGATAAGTCATTTTTTCATTCTCTGTGTGTTAACTGTTGTTGAATCTTCTAAAAATATGAAGTTTGTGGAGCAACTCGATGCCTGGCATCGAGTTCCAGCATAAAATGGATGCCCGGCATCGACTTCTAGCATACAAGTCATCTTCTTCATGTGTGTGTAAAATAGAGTGTTTCTGGTGCAAAAAAATAGCCAAAAAAAGCCCAAAGTCAATGCCCGGCATCGACTTGGACTGAAATTCGATGCTAGGCATCGAATTTTTTATTTTTGGACACCAGGATTACTAAAACAAGAAAAAATTCCAGTTTTGGAAGGTCATACAGGGTCATCTTGTGAAGGCCATAACTTGAGTTCTAGAGGTCCGTTTGATGCATATGATAGCTTGTTGGAAAGCTCTACTCTTCTAGTTGTAGCCTATAAAGTTTCATGGAGAAATAATACTTGAGCTAGGAGAAAGTAGCAAAATACTGAAGGTATGTCATTCCAATGACTAGGAATTTCTGTAGAAGCAAAGTTCTCACTTTAGGCTATCATTTCTCAAAGTTTGGAGTGGCAATGAGTTAATGGTGACCATAGAGGTGTTCTAGTGTCACCTTAATTCATTTCTTGTGGTGTTTCATACATCAACAAGTGGTATCAGAGCAGAAAGATTCTCGAGAGCAGAAGACGACAAAGGTACGAGAAGTTTTGTAAAGTTTTCCATTAAAGTTTGAAAGGTGAAGCATTTGAAGACACAAGGCATCAAAAGGTTACTTCAAAAGTATCCTCATACACAAAGAACTTCAAAAGGTATTATCCTTTATCCTTTAAGCTCACAGGTTGCAGCAGAAGAAAAGAACTATGGCAGATCATATCTCCATTGACAAACTGGACAGAGATAATTACCCCGCATGGGTAATGAGAATGGAAGCCTTACTTATGAGTAAGGATCTCATGGTATATGTAACAGGTGAAGAAGAGAAGCCAATATTTGAAGATGAAAGCCGACCAAAGAAAGAAGAACTTGATGCTTTAAAGCATTGTCAGAAGAAGGATGCAAGTGCAAAAGCTTACATTTACAATACAATCTCTGATCATTTGCTACCACACATCAGAGGATTGGAATCATCTCAAGATATATGGAATGCATTGGAATATCATTTCCAAAGCACTACTAAAGCACGGAAAGCAAGTCTATGGTCAGAGTTTACAACATTCAAGAAGAAGCCAAGTCAAAGTATTAGTGATTATGTCACTAAGATGAAGGATCTAGCAGATAGTCTTGGATCCATAGATGAAGATGTTGAAGATCACAGATTGATTGCTCAACTACTTGCAGGTTTGAGAGGAGATGAAAGGTGGAAACCTTTTGTCTTATCAACAGAACTTTCATTAAATCATTATGTTCCAGATTTGAACCAGTTGCTTGGTTTGATGCTCACATATGAGCAAGACTTGAAGGGAGATGGAGATAAAGGACAAAGTTCTGCAATGTACATGAAGAACAAGAAGAAAGGAGATAAAGGTAAAGCAAAGGATGAAGAAGAGTCAACTTCTCAAGTTTATTATGCGAGGTAAAGGCACTGGCAGAGGAAGAGCAAGAGGTTTTGGAAGAGGAAGAGGTAATCAAAATAACAACAAGAAGGCTTGCTGGATCTGTGGATTGAGTAATCATTTGGCTCATGACTGTTGGCACAACCAACAAGGATCAAACCAAAATCAAAACAACAATAGCAGAGGTCGAGGTGGAAGATATCAAAGTAATTTTCAAAGAGGTAGACAAAGTCAAAGAGGAGGCTATGGTAGAGGTGGAGGAAGAAGTTGGGGACAAAATCAATCCTACAACACCACCTACTACAACTATGCAAATGACACACAGAATGAAAGTCATACATCATTGATGATGAACTCAATCAACACATTAGATAAAGAAGATCTAAAGGTATTTTACATTGACTCTGGATGTTCTAATCATTTGTCAGGAAATATAGAATTGATGTCAAAATTGGAAAAAGGTATTTCGAGTCACACAGTTCAAGCTGGTGATAATACAAGACATAGTGTACATTCAATTGGAAAAGTGAAATGCAAGAGTGGAGCAGATTTGCTAACCAATGTTTTGTATGTTCCCACAATACCTAAAAACTTGATTAGTGTGGGACAGATAGTTGAAAAAGGTTTTCAAGTCAGGTTTACAAATGAAGGAGTATTTGTTGAAGATCCAGAGAATGGATATAATCAGATTGTCTCTGGTAAGAAAGAAGGTAGACTCTTTACTTTAAGAGTGCAAGGAAACATTGGTCAAGCTTTGCTCACACATGGTGAAGCAGTGATTACAGAACTTGATCTCTGGCATAAGAGATTAGGTCATTTCAATGAAAGAGGAATTAAAGCTATGGTTGCTAATCAGTCTGTACTAGGATTACCAAATGTGCAAAGTCAACATATGGTTTATAAATGTGAAGCATGTCAAATGGGTAAAGCACACAGGTTACCATTTCAAAAGAAAGGTTTCAAACATGATGGAGTACTTGAGCTCATTCATACAGATGTATGGGGACCAACAAAAGAAGGATCTATCAGTGGCTCAAGGTATTATGTTCTTTTCATTGATGATGCTACAAGATGGATAACATTATATGTTTTGAAGGAGAGATCAGAAGTGTTTGGAGCTTTCAAGCATTTTCATGCATATGCAGAGAGAGTCACAGGTCAAAAGCTTAAAAGACTGAGGTCTGATGGAGGGGGAGAATATTTCTCCCAAGAGTTCAATGATTATCTTTGGAATGCAGGTATTAAGAGAGAAATAACTTGCAGGTATACACCACAACAAAATGGTGTAGCAGAAAGAAGGAACAGGACTTTGGTTGAGTTTGCTAGAGCTATGCTAAAGGACAAGAATTGTCCAAATTATCTTTGGGCTGAGGCTGTAAATACAGCTACATATCTTGTGAATAGATTACCATGTGCAGCTCTCAATGGTATGACTCCATATGAAGCTTGGTGGGGTAAGAAACCAACACTAGATCATTGTAGAGTGTTTGGATCAATTGCATATGCTTATGTGCCATCACAGCTTAGGCATAAACTTGAACCAAAGGCAGAAAAATATGTGTTCATTGGTTATGATGAAAAGCAGATGGGTTACAGGTTGTGGAATCCTCTAACCAAACAATTTATTGTTTCTAGAGATGTTACATTTGATGAACAGAAAAGTTGGTATGCAGATCAAAGTCATACAGCTGAAGAATTTGAAGAAGAGGTAAGAAGATGTGAGAAAGGAAAATCAATTGTGCAGGTAAATAGAGATGAAGACTATATGCAAGCAAGTACATCCACAAGTGGATTAACAAGAAGAAATGAAGAAGCTCCTATATTTGATGAAGAAGTGTATCCAGACACATATGAAGAATGTGAACCAAGAAGGTCAAGCAGGACAAGGAGACAACCAGAAAGGTATTCTTATGATACTTCTTACATAACTCAGAAGAACTATGCATATATGGTCAAAGATGATGAAGAACCTCAGAACTATGATGAAGTTAAAGGTAAGAAGCAATGGGAAGAAGCAATGAAGGAAGAATTCAATGCACTGGAGGAGAACAAGACATGGGAACTTGTTCCTAAACCAAATGGTAAGAAAGTAATTGGAAATAAATGGGTTTATAAAGTGAAGAAGCTTGCAGATGGAAGTATAGCCAGATACAAAGCTAGATTGGTGGTGAAAGGCTATGCCCAGACCTATGGCATAGATTATGATGAGACATTCAGTCCCGTAGCTAAGATGTCAACTATAAGGACAATCATTGCTATTGCAGCTTCAAAAGGATGGACTCTAAGTCAATTGGATATAAAAAATGCATTCTTGAATGGATACATATCAGATGAGGTATACATGGAACAACCTCAAGGGTTTATAGATTCCAGGTATCCAAATTTTGTTTGCAGGTTGAGAAGAGCATTGTATGGATTGAAGCAAGCTCCAAGAGCTTGGAACTATAGACTGGTCAAGTATCTCAATGATCTTGGATATCAAAGTTCAAAAGCAGACCCAAGTCTACTTATCAGAAGAACAGAGGAAGGTACAATCTACATTTGTATTTATGTAGATGACATTATAATCACAGGTACTTCAGATGAAGGAATCAAGGAGGTAAAGAGATTGCTTGAAAAAGAATTCAAGATCAGTGACCTAGGAAAGTTATCATACTTTCTTGGAATGGAAGTTACTTATACAGATCATGGCATATATGTGTCACAAGAAAGGTATCTTCTGAACTTGTTGAAGAAGTTTGATATGGAAAATTGCAGAGAAGCTTCAACTCTACTTGAAGTTAATCACAAGCTCAGTAAATATGATGGTGCAGACTACAAAGATATGAGGAAGTATCAATCTCTTGTGGGTAGTTTAATTTATGCTACACTAACAAGACCTGATCTTAGTTATGCAGTGGGAGTTTTGTCACAATTCATGCATTGTCCAAAGGACCCACATTGGATTGCAGGTCAAAGAGTTCTCAGATATATCAAAGGAACTATAAAGGAAGGATTATATTATCCTTTTACATCAGATTTGAAGTTGAGAGCCTATAGTGATTCAGATTGGGCAGGTAATCAAGATGACAGAAGATCAACTCATGGTTACATGATATATATTGGTGATAAGCTTGTAAGTTGGTGTTCAAAGAAACAACATACAGTAGCATTATCATCAATTGAAGCAGAGTACAAAGGACTTGTGGAAGCAGCTAAGGAAGTCATATGGATGCAGACATTGTTCAAGAGCTTAGGCATTGATCAAGGTACACCTACAATACATGGAGATAATCTGAGTTCACTTTATCTTGCAGCAAATCCAGTATTTCATGCAAGGACAAAGCACATAGAGATACAGTATCATTTTCTCAGAGAAAAGGTAATGGAGAAGGAGATTGAAGTGGAGTACATTTCTACTAAAGATTAGTTAGCAGACATAATGACAAAGAGCTTGGATGGTGTGAAGACCAGCAGATTCAAAAGCATGGCAGGAGTAAAAGAAAAGAAGATGATATGAAGAAACAGGGAATGTCAATTAGTGATTGAGGGGGAGCTGTTGGAGAAACACTCACTAATTGGACATATATTTGAAGGTCAAATCTTAGGAAGAAAACACCATGCCTATGTGAAGGGACAAATTCACAAGTGTATCATATTTGTAAAGTTAGTTCACTTTAGTTCTAGAAGTTTTTTTAAAATCACGAGAATACAAAAATCTATATAAGTTAGTTTGTATCAACTGACGCGGAGAGAGTGAGAGAGAAGAAGTAGAAGGAGTTCATTTTATACGACTAAGTATAGTCGGGCTTCTCTGAGTGAGAAAGCAACTGTAAAAACTTCTGAGTTTTTTATAGTTATGAGAAAGAACTGAGTAAAGTTCTGTGTATGAGTCTCTCTCCATCATCTCCATGCTTGCCTACTGTGTGATGAATTCAAAAGTTCAAGTTTTCTTAGCAATTCGATGCCTGGCATCGAATCTTGGCTGATAAGTCATTTTTTCATTCTCTGTGTGTTAACTGTTGTTGAATCTTCTAAAAATATGAAGTTTGTGGAGCAACTCGATGCCTGGCATCGAGTTCCAGCATAAAATGGATGCCCGGCATCGACTTCTAGCATACAAGTCATCTTCTTCATGTGTGTGTAAAATAGAGTGTTTCTGGTGCAAAAAAATAGCCAAAAAAAGCCCAAAGTCGATGCCCGGCATCGACTTGGACTGAAATTCGATGCTAGGCATCGAATTTTTTATTTTTGGACACCAGGATTACTAAAACAAGAAAAAATTCCAGTTTTGGAAGGTCATAAAGGGTCATCTTGTGAAGGCCATAACTTGAGTTCTAGAGGTCCGTTTGATGCATATGATAGCTTGTTGGAAAGCTCTACTCTTCTAGTTTTAGCCTATAAAGTTTCATGGAGAAATAATACTTGAGCTAGGAGAAATTAGCAAAATACTGAAGGTATGTCATTTCGGTGACTAGGAATTTCTGTAGAAGCAAAGTTCTCACTTTAGGCTATCATTTCTCAAAGTTTGGAGTGGCAATGAGTTAATGGTGACCATAGAGGTGTTCTAGTGTCACCTTAATTCATTTCTTGTGGTGTTTCATACATCAACAGATGACATCATCATTATAGGCAATGATGTCAATGGGATTAGACACATCAAAGGACAGATGATGAAAGAATTCAAGATCAATGATCTTGGATTATTGAAGTACTTCTTAGGACTTGAGTTAGTCTACACGAACTCAGGTATATATATCACTCAAAAGAAGTATGTACAGGATATGGTCAAGAAGTTTGGCTTGCAGGATGCTAAAGTATCTACTACTCCAATGGAGGTCAACCTAAAGTTAAGTGCTCATGAAGGGGAAGAAGTCCAAGACATCACAGGATATCAAAGCATGGTAGGTAGTTTGAACTATGCTGCCTTGACCAGAATTGACATAGCATATGGAGTTAGTGTGCTTAGTCAATTCATGCACAAACCAAGGGTACCTCACCTAGAGGCAGCAAAGAAGATCTTGAAGTACTTGAAGGGAACTCAAAGTCATGGTTTGTACTTTCCTTATACATCAAATATTGACATTTAAGTTTATTCAGATGCAGATTGGGCAGGATGCAAGGATGATAGGAGGAGCACATCAGGTTACATTTGTTTTGCAGGAGATAAACCTATTTCTTGGTCAGCCAAGAAACAACCTACAGTGGCATTGTCATCCACTGAAGCAGAGTATAGAGGGCTTGCCAATGCCACTCAAGAAGCTATCTGGTTGAAGCTCTTGTATACAGAATTAGGTCTATACACTAGACCTCCAATTATCTTTGGAGATAACACTAGCTCTCTTCACCTTGCAGCTAATCCAATATATCATGCTAGAACCAAACACATAGAGGTTCATTACCACTATGTGAGAGAGAAGTTGCTTAGTAAAGAGATTCAATTGACATATGTGTCTACTAATATGCAATGTGCAGATTTACTCACTAAAGCATTGGATGGAAACAAGTTATGCAGATTCAAATCCATGATTGGATTGCAGGATGTGATTGAAGACTAAAGATGAAGACTTAAGCCAAAGTGCTTGGCTTGAGGGGGAGCTGTTGGTGCATTTCAAGCCTTCACACATTGGCTTGGAACCTTGGAAGATTAGCTTGGACAAATTTCATCAAGGCCTTACTTGAAGGAAAGGGCATAGGAACCCATACCTATGACTTATTATCTTTTACCCATTGTAAAAGTCTATATGACTTGGCATCTCATGTAATCACTTACCTACCTGATCAGTCGTGGAAAAGAGAATGGTTTAGTGGAGAGAATATCTCCCTACTTTTAGAGGAGAGATTCTAGGGAGCCTTAGTTTGAATTTGAAATTCAAATCAACTTCCAATTCATATAAAAGGTGAAGAAAAAACTCGCGGGTTAGCTAGTCTGATTGAGCTCACTCCCCGAGGCATTCTACTGTTGTAACTCAGTGTGTGATAGAGCTACTTCATAGCCTACACCATCACACCTCATTTAGCTATGCTTGTCAAGCTAATGAGATTGTACAAACACATTAATCAATAGTAGTATACACATTCACTATCTCTGTTGTCTCTGAGTCTTCTACTCCAAGTCTGTCAACTTCAAAGGAGCATATCTCAGGATCTACTGAACCAAATCAAGTGATTAAAAGTACATTGGAACCAGCTCCAAGTCTACTATACACCTACAAAGTTTCAAATCAATTGGATCAGCCATCTTGGAGAAATCTCGCTCGAAGTGCACACTCGTCTGTGTCTGCAGAGTTCCTAAAAAGTCGGGGGTACATATATTTTTGCTAAACATCTTTCTCTGAGTATAGTCCATCATTTTATCTCATTCCACTTGCAAATGGTAGCTTGTTAAGCTAATTTAATATGTCCAGAAGGAATTAGATCAATTGTAAGTGTGTTGGTCATACTGAGTGAAAGACTCAGCAGGTATTAAGACCAAAATAGAAAGTTTTAAAGTCTTGTGACTTACAAACTTGTCTGTTCTCTATCTATCTATCTATCTATCTATCTATCTATCTATCTATCTATCTATCTATCTATTTATCTATCTATCTATCTTGTTGCGGAAATGTGGTATACTTTCTTTACTCTGATACCACTCCTGGTCGACGCGACGAAGGCTAACATTAGTAAGCCTGCGGAAATGGCCACGTCCAAGAAGAACTAAGCTAGAGTGATTTAGAACACTTCTGTAATCAACCAGTAGCTTAGCGAAGTCTAGCGCTCAACATACAAGACTACGCTCTAAATTCACTGGAAGAAATTTCAGCGAAACTTCACCGGACTGTCACCAGACTGACACCGTAATCGTACCGGAATGAACTTCAAATCTATTTATAATTACTTCAAGTAAACATACATGAAGTAAGGAAGTGACGCAAAATCTTCCTTAACTTACTGAACACTTTCTGAAGTTTAAGGAAAAACTCCGCTAGTTCAGACAGCCTCTTTCCGGTCACACTTTGTACTGTGTATAGATATCTTTTTCACCGGAAAGCTTGATCAATAAAAATAGAGATGCCTAGCTAGAGAATGAGCTATCTCTCATACAAAACTTCGCATTACTCTGCGAGATCTACTTCGTTCTTCTACCGAAAAACACGTTTACAGTAAGAACTGTAACTGACCGAAAATGCGTTTACTGAGAAAACGTTAACTGTTAACTAACTTTAAAACATACTCTGTTTCTTCCACATACAAACAGTACGCACAAACATCCACATGAACATGTGTTTTGTATTAGAGAAGATGTGTACAAGTGAGCTTGGCCTCTTCTTGCTCAAGCTACAGAAACTCTCCTATACTGAGTAGTTTCTTATTACCATCTCTCTCAGATGAATACCTGATGTTTCAGGTTTCTGTTATTCATCTTTACATACGCGATCTCTGGCGTCTTCTTCTACATACGCGATCTCTGGCGTCTTCTTCTACATACGTGATCTCTGGCGTCTTCTTCATAACTAAAGCTCTCAGTCTCTCATTCTCTATATCTCTATTCTCCTCTCTCTCTTCTTCTCTTCTATATGTGCTCTTATTTATACTGCACGCTCTTCTTAAGCACGTTCTTGTTCGCACTTCCCTTCTATTATTCCTATGCACGTTCTCTCTATGTACAGTTTGATTTGGCGTAATGTATTCTGATCCTGAAAGATTCTGTACTGTACATAACGGTCGTGGATTTGTCCTTACACTAAGGTTTTTGATTTTCTCTGATTCTGCTTCCTCCTTTTTTTTTTTCTTTTTATGTCTGTTTGTCAAATTCGTGAGTGTTTCTTCAACAGCTCCCCCTCAATCACTAATTTGACATCTTCCGGTCTTTTATATATCTTTCTTTCTTTTATACCTGCCATGTCTTTGAATCTGCTTGTCTTCGTTCCATCCAAACTCTTTGTTAATATATCTGCAATCTGATCCTTTGTCGGAGTGTATACAATTTCTAGCTCCTTCTCCATTACCTTTTCTCTCAGGAAATGATATTGAATTTCTATGTGCTTTGTTCTTGCATGAAATATTGGGTTTGCTGCAAGATATAGAGAGCTCATATTATCTCCATGTATGATAGGTACACCTTGATCAATACCCATGCTTTTGAACAAGGTCTGCATCCATATTATTTCTTTAGCTGCTTCTACAAGTCCTTTATACTCTGCTTCTGTTGACGATAACGCTACTGTGTGTTGCTTCTTTGAACACCAACTAACCAACTTATCTCCTAGGTATATCATATACCCGTGTGTTGATCTTCTGTCATCTTGACTTCTAGCCCAGTCTGAGTCACTGTATGCTCTGAGCTTTATGTTGGACGTAAAAGGATAATATAATCCTTCTTTTACAGTTCTTTCATTCCTTCTTCTGTTCTCTTTATAAGTAGACTTGCGTCTCCCTTCGAACTTTGGTATCCAAGTTCATTTAGATATTTCACAAGTCTCTAATTCCAAGCTCTTGGAGCTTGCTTCAGTCCATAAAGTGCTTTTCTTAACCTGCAAACGAAGTTTGGGTTTCTAGAATTTTCAAATCCTTCAGGTTGTTCCATGTACACTTCATCAGAAATGTATCCATTCAGAAATGCGTTCTTTATATCTAGCTGACTTAGCTTCCATCCTTTCGATGCTGCTACAGCAATCACTGTCCTTATGGTTGACATCCTTGCCACCGGACTAAACGTCTCATCATAATCTATGCCATGCGGCTGGGCATAGCCTTTGACCACCTGCCTCGCTTTGTATCTGGCTATCCTTCCATCTGCAAATTTCTTTATTTTGAAAACCCATTTATTTCCGATTACTTTCTTACCATTTGGTTTCGGAACAAGTTCCCATGTCTTGTTCTCCTCCAGTGCGCTAATTTCTTCTTTCATTGCTTCTTTCCATTGCTTTTTGTCTTTAGCTTCATCATAGCTCTGTGGTTCTTCATCATCTTTGACCATATATGCATAGTCTTTCTGAGTTATGTATGACGTATCATATGAGTACCTTTCTGGTTGTCTTCTATTCCTGTTTGACCTTCTTGGTTCAAACTCTTCATATGTATCTGAATGCACTTCTTCATTGTCTTCATTTCTCATACCTGATCCGTTCCTGGACGTACTTGCCTACATATGATTTTCATCTCTGTTCACCTGCACAATTGATTTCCCTTTCTCTCTTCTTTTTATTTCTTCTTCGAATTCTTCATTCGTATGACTTTGATCTGCATACCAACTTTTCTGTTCATCAAATGTAACATCTCTGGACACAGTAAATTGTTTGGTTAGAGGATTCCATAACCTGTAACCCATCTGCTTTTCATCATATCCAACGAACACATATTTCTCTGCTTTCGGTTCAAGCTTATGTCTGAGTTGAGACGGTACATAAGCATACGCTACTGATCCAAACACTTTGCAGTGATCAAGTGTTGGCTTCTTTCCCCACCATGCTTCATAAGGGGTCATTCCTTTCAATGTTGTACATGGTAATCTATTTACCAAGTATGTAGCTGTGTTTACAGCTTCAACCCAAAGATAATTTGGACAATCTTTTTCGTTTAGCATAGCTCGTGCGAACTCGACTAGAACTCGGTTCCTTCTTTCTGCTACTCCATTTTGTTGTGGTGTATATCTGCAGGTTATTTCTCTCTTAATACCTGCATTCCAAAGATAGTCATTGAATTCTCGAGAGAAGTATTCTCCCCCTCCATCAGACCTCAGTCTTTTAAGTTTTCGTCCGGTAAGTCTTTCAGCATATGCATGAAAATGCCTGAAAGCTCCAAATACTTCTGATTTCTCTTTCAAAACAAGAGTTATCCACCTTGTTGCATCATCAATGAATAAAACATAGTACCTTGATCCGCTGATTGATCCTTCTTTCGTTGGCCCCCATACATCTGTATGAATAAGCTCGAGTACTTCATCATGTTTGAATCCTTTCTTCTGGAAAGGTAACCTGTGGGCTTTTCCCAACTGACATGCTTCACACTTGTGAATCATATGTTGATTCTGTATATTTGGTAATCCCAATACTGACTGATTCGTTATCGTAGCTTTAATTCCTTTTTCATTGAAATGACCCAATCTCTTATGCCAGAGATCAAGTTCTGTAATCACCTTTCCACCATGTGTGAGTAACGCTTGGCCAATGTTCCCTTGTACTCTTAAAGTAAAGAGTCTGCCTTCTTTCTTACCAAAGGCGATCTGATTGTATCCGTTCTCGGGATCTTCTACAAATACACCTTTATTTGTAAATCTGACCTGAAAACCTTTCTCAACTATCTGTCCCACGCTAATCAAATTTTTCGGTATTGTTGGAACATACAAGACATTGGTTAGCAAATCTGCTCCACTCTTGCATTTCACTTTTCCAATTGAGTGTACGCTATGTCTCGTATTGTCACCTGTTTGAACAGTGTGACTAGAACTACCTTTTTCTAGTTCTGACATCAGTTCTATATTTCCTGACAAATGATTAGAGCATCCAGAATCAATGTAAAATACCTTTAGGTCTTCGTTTTCCGATGTGCTGATAGAGTTCATCATCAACGATGTATGACTTTCATTCTGCGTGTCGTTTGCGTAGTTGTTGTAGGTGGTGTTGTAGGATTGATTCTGTCCCCAACTTCTTACTCCACCTCTACCATAGCCTCCTCTTTGATTTTGTCTTCCTCTTTGATATCTTCCGCTTCTGCCTCTGCTATTACTGTTTTGATTTTGATTTGATCCTTGTTGATTGTGCCAACAGTCATGAGCCAAATGATTACTGAGTCCACAAATCCAGCAAGCTTTCTTGTTGGTATTCTGGCTACTTCTTCCTCTTCCAAAGCCTCTTGCTCTTCCTCTGCCAGTGCCTTTACCTCTTGCGTAATAGGCCTGAGAACTCGACTCTTCTTCGTCTTTTGTCTTACCTTTTTCTTTCTTTTTGTTCTTCATATACATTGCAGAGCTTTGTCCTTTATCTGCATCTCCTTTCAGGTCTTGCTCATATGTGAGCATCAAACCAAGCAACTGATTTAAATCTGGCACAAAATGATTTAAAGAAAGTTCAGTTGATAGTACAAAAGGTTTCCACCTTTCATCTCCTCTCAAACCTGTGAGCACTTGCACTATCAATCTATGATCTTCGACTTCTTCATTTATGGAACCAAGACTATCTGCTAGATCCTTCATTTTAGTGACATAGTCACTTATGCTTTGACTCGACTTCTTTCTGAATGTCGTAAACTCGGACCATAAACTAGCCTTCCTAGCTTTTGTAGTATTTTGGAAATGATCTTCCAATGCACTCCATATGTCTTCTGCTTTCTCCAAACCTCTAATATGCGGTAGTAGATGATCTGTTACGGTATTATAGATGTAGGCTCTTGCCATTGCATCTTTCTTCTGCCACAGCTTCAAGGCTTCTAATTCTTCTTTTTCCGGTTGACTATCATCTTCAAAAGTCGGCTTCTTTTCTTCTCCGGTCACGTACATCATTAAGTCCTTACTCATAAGTAAGGCTTCCATGCGCATTACCCATGCGGGATAATTATCTCTGTCCAACTTATCAATAGTAACGTGGTCTGCCATGATCTTCTTGTTTCTGTTACTTCCGGTGAGCTTTTGAGAATCTTTCTGCTCTTCAGAATCTTTCTCGTTTTGGTTCCACTCGTTGTGGTTAACCGGCTCTTGTTTCCAATAATGGTGAATACTCTAGGCTCTGATTAG